>JASAND010027304.1:0-41236 GCA_030248195.1 Trissonchulus latispiculum | reverse complement strand
CCAGGTACTCAGTTGTGGGGGGGTAGGCCGTTATTGTGCAGATGATGTTTTCTGCTTGATAACTAAGAGTGTGACGACACTTGTCACACTCTTAGTTATTATGTACTCTTGATATTACTCATACTTATACCACGAACGAACTACAGTTTTAGCTTCTTCTTTAAAAAACTAATTGTACATAAATGATTCTAGTTGCAGTTGGATTTTAACAATGCTTCTTCTACTCTATTATTTCTGTTTTCAGATTCGGTTTTTCACATTCGATGGTTCACTCCTACGGCAGAAATAAAATTGTGTGGGCATGCAACCTTGGCTACGGCCTACGTATTGTTTAAAGTTATAGGTATGTAAGCTAAACGCTGCTATTATGTGTACTTTGTGTATGGGCAACTCAAACACTTTCAGGCTGCAGCATGCCGACAAGGTAGCAAAAATATTTTTGGCGAAACTCAGATAATATGGCATCCTGTCTGCCAGCTCGCTTACTGTGAATGTATTTTGCCATTGAAATTAGTTGCTCGATTAAAATAAAAACTACAGAGATCCATTTCGTCTCCAACAGGTTTCAATTATATAACAAGTTCTGGAGTTAGTGATGACTTTTCTGGCGAATGGTATCATTCTATTGTACAGGGAACGTTAACGACAAACTCGTATTTGAAACTCTTAGTGGACCTTTGACTTGCACCAACGATGGAGAAATCACCACTATCAATCTTCCGCAAATATTAGAATTGTCTGATGAGGTACTTTTGTGGTTTTCAATAAAATATACCATTATCATATTTTGAATATTTGCATCATCTAGCTAAAGCAATATGTTGTATTTGCTGTTACATCTGTAATCGTACCCAGCAGAATTGTCATGAGATGGACGCAGGCGTAGGAAAGACTGAAAACTTTAGTACGTTCATTTGATGGTACTGGTGGCGCAGTGGCAGTAGGCCTGACTGCAGTGCATGGTTGGACCAATTATTACAAGTTTATAGTTGGATGGCCTATTCATGGCTTACGTCAGATTATCGATAAACTATAAACCGGTAGATTTGTTTTGCATTTTTAGACTTCACAACGGCATAAATTTGCAACATTAATCAAGGTACAAACGTTTGAGTATTGTCCCTAAAAAGTAAAGTTTATTAGGCTCTAATCTCCGCTTTAATTTAATGAGTTATATTTGAGCTGTGTTGTTGACGGGCTCTTTGGTAATATTTTAGTTTTTATTTTAATAGTTTAGATTTTGGTAAGATCTTTAGCTTACGGTAGAAAATTTTTCAAACGGATCGGACCGATGCGAACCGAGAAAAAAAGAAAAACCTGCTTTCAAGTTCATGAAGGTCTCTATGAAAAGATACCTGATCGGAAAAGAGTCCATATTTCTTCAAGTTTTACAAAAACGCCATTGATTCCAAGTTAATGTCAGTTCAGTATTTATATTTAGACAGTAGCTAAAGAATTTCTGGTGAAGAAGGTTCTATACAACACCTATTATAAGAAACTAATGATAGTATTGGATGACTCAGTTACAATGTAATTTTTTTATTTTACTATGTTTTAGTATAAGTTACGAGTGGCTGTATTCATGTTTGCAGTCAAATCAGTTTTCCATTCTCTACCGCAATTCTTCTCTCTCTCCATTCTCCATTCTCTATTAATGAAAGACATCGGTAAAAGAGGACTAATGGTGGCAGTTAGGAATGTAGCTTATCGAATTTTAATACAACTTAGCAGGTCGAAGCCAGGTAAGCTGGAGGAGGTCCTAAGTTGATTTTCTTTCAATACTGTTTCAGCGGTGAAATTCAGGGCGCAAAATTACTGGTTTTAATATGGGAAGAGCAGACATGATCCGACACTGATATCATGTAAGACTAATTTCATTTCAATTTATATGCTGATATACTGTACGTAATAAATTTAAGGCGAAATCTTGAACTATATGAACCACCGACGGATGCAGAATTTTTCACGTCTCTTGACAAAGATGATTTCATTGTGTCCATCACAATTACAAGTGCATGCTCTGAAAACAACAATGGCTACGACTTTTGTTCCAGAGTGTTTGGGCCATGGCTTGGGGTTCCGGAAGACCCCGTGTGTGGTACGTTGGAATACAACAGACCAGACATTCAGTGGACTTATCTGCAAATTTACGAAAGGTTCATACTGATATTGAAAATGTGTTAATTCTGTATTTTTACGGTAGTATAGTAAGAATGAACTACAAATACTACATTGATTACAACATTCCAGCCACTTTATTTAGGGTCAGCGCACTGCATTGCAGGGCCATACTGGGCAAAGCAATTTGGAAAAAATAAATTGAAAGGTGAGCATAACAATTTTATGATTTTTTATTTCTTCAGTAACACAGACTTAGCACTGCGGATTTGAGAAAATTCTAAACAAACAAGAGCGTTTAGGAATAATCTTTGGTAACAAAAGAAGATAGACTTCCTCCTCCACCGTAATGCAGCTGCCTTCTATTGAAGATTTCTAATCACGTAGCCGGTGCTGCAAACTAGCCGATATGAAAAAGCATACTTGGATCATCTTGGATAATCCATTCCATCCCTCACGAACCAATTCTTTGGCCACTGTTTACTACTCTGTCGCTCCACTCAATCCGGCTTTTCAGTTTATTGTGCACTTTTGTATGATTATACCAATCCAATGCTTGTTTGTATCGAATGCTGCAGTGTCTAGAACTCCGCCATTTGTTTTAGTCAGACAGTGTTCACCAAGAGGAGGAGATCTTTATCTTGAAATCTTAGATGATACCCGTATTCGTCTTGGAGGTGCTGCAGTACTTGTACTGGAAGGAACAATTAATGTGTAAGAAGCTGCATGGGCGTGAAGAGCATAAATTAGGTTCCATTACTTTATTGTTTAGCTTTACGATACATTTCTGTTGTTTTTAAAAACTAATTATTTGGTTGAAGATTTGACACAACTCGTAATTATACCAAGATTATACCTATATTACGTAGGCCCCCGTGAAATGTGTATTGGATAATGTAAGAAAATTAAACTATCATGTAAAATTGATGCAATTCTAGTGACGTTTATTGTGTTTTCCGTCAAATAAATTTTGTTTCATATTCAATATAATTTATGCAGGCAATGATTGACTTGATTAAGCATTAAAGCATCAGTATTTGCCTTATTTCACCCTGCTTAACTTCAGTAGTCAGAATTTCATATGTCAGAATTTTCTTAGTCAGAAACTAACTTTTCAAACTTTCATTAGTCAGAATTTCATTAGTCTGAATTTAGGTTTTTGACATAAATAAGTTGCACTTTCATTAGTCAGAATTTCATTAGTCAGAATTTTGTTTGTCAGAATTTTGCAACAAATGCAATTTTATTCCTGGCGCAAAGTAACACAAGACGGCTGATCTTGATGATAATGTCATAAAATGACCTCTAGCCGACACAGATACATATATGTGCCTTGGCTTCACCACAAGCAACGAGCAAAACTCTTTTCAAAAGGTCCCCCAACAACTGGGTTGGCTCCGCCTACACCTACCTACATCTTACAGACAGGAAATGACGATAGGCTGTTTCGTTCGAATCCTAATAAGGAACCAGAATGGCCAAGAGTACGTAATGACTATTGGATTATGTTCTCTTGATATGGCTCAAATCATCAAGGGTCTTTTAGGGGAACAGTTAAGAGCTACAAAAGACTTTATTTTAGCTGTGCTCTTCTCTACTTTACCTACTTTATCGGGAAAGGCCCTAAGATTGTACAGAAGCGTGCAAAATTTGGAAGAAACTAGGAAAATAAAACTCTGACTTACGAAATTCTGAATGATGAAATTCTAACTAATGAAATTTTGACTTAGGAAATTCTGACAAATGAAAGTTCAACTTATATGATTTCAAAATTTAAATTCTGACTAATGAAATTCTAACCAACAAAATTCTGGCTAATGAAATTCTGACTAATACGATTCTGACTGATGAAAGTAGACGTTTCACCCACACAAAAATACACGCTTGTTTGTTTGTTGGTTTGCAATAAGGAACCTCATCCGAATTGAAAGCGTATATTTCAACCGTATAATTTCTACCGTATATACGGTTTGACAAGGTCTCTACGCGTTGCAATGAACCAGTTTTTACAATTGGCTTTTAGACTAAGCACTAAATTACATGTGTGCAGTGCGGTGCAAAGCACAAAGCAAAACTGAGCAGGCTTCCCCGCAGCCTTTAGCAAAGGTTATATAAAAACCTAAAAAACATGAATACAACCTACGGTTGTTACAAACGTTTTATTATACGTTTTCAAAGCAAACTACGGTAGTAATATACGCTTCTAATTTGGACGAGGTTCCTAAATACACAAAGTACCGATCACAGGTACTGCTAAAATGCCTCACTGTGAACTTGAGAATGTTGCACTCATTCGGAAAAGGCTGGTATAGGGCATGGTGTAGGCTGCTACCAAGAGTAATGATAAGAGTGTGACTGGCGCAACACTATGCAGTGAAGGCAAAAACTATGCTATGCGCGCTAACGGCTGCCCCTCCACGATTGACATCCTCTTACACCCCCACTATAGATGCACGCTTGTACCCCCTCCCCAAATTGGGTCCCTGTTAATTTCAACATGTAATCATGTAAAGCAATGAACGACAAATTTTTGAAACATAACACTAACAGAAAAGCTAGAGCAATGTTCTAACGTTTTATACTATAGATATGATAATGTATAATCAAAAAAGCTAAAGCTTCAGCATAATGCAGTAAAGGTTTAACTCTTTTTATTAAACAAAATTGTGTAAATTACATAGTTTAATTTTAGTTTTAAGTTAGTTTAGCCTTTGGAGCAATTAATTTAGATTTAAATTAAAAACAGTTTCTAATGTGTCCAACTACATTCGTATTCTGTTGCAATCATCTAAGAACTTGATTATTTAAATTTATTCTATATATACTCATTTACTTATTTAATATATTTGCGCTTTCAATTTACTTACCTAGCACATTAGTGTAGTACTAGTACACACATCTTTTTGGATCATCGTTTTGGCTGAACCAGAATCGGCTAGAGCGGTAAACATTTGGCTGTTTATTTTTAAGACTACTTCAGGACACTTTGTAGTTAGTTGGGTCTCTCTAATAGCTTTTGATGATAGACCCAGGACATCAGAAGCTGCTAGTTTAAATCTGGTGGTGATGGACAATTGAACTGCATATGGCCTTTACCGCCACAACGAAATTAGACAACACTTTTTCGAAAACTGGAGTTGTTGGCGTTAGAAGAACCTTTAAAGCTTGTACCTCGACCACGCTGAACTGGGTCGTTTCTCCACTAGAAAACTTTTTGAGCCTATCCTGATTGTAGCGGCTGGCGTAGGGCGTCGCCTGCAGTGCAGCAACCTCATGAGTTGACAGTTGTCAAAGTCGTTCTTCACTTCTAGCCGCTATGTAATCATCAATATTATTCTTACTACAGCACTCACTGTTACTGATGTTACCCTCGTTTTCGTAATTGCAGACCTCGCTGACGGAAAGTGAATCCTTTTTAACTTGTTTACCTTTCTCGTGACGTTCGATGAATTCAAACCTTTGAGCCTTTAAAAGGGCATCTGATGTATCCGTTGGCCAAGATTCACTCATTTTGCGCCGTAGGGAATTGGGTTCAGCCCGGAAATAAATTTGTCTTTGATGAGACTGTCCCGGACGCCCATAGGAGCACCTGGATAGAGCTTGTCAACCAGGCTTTCAATGCCACATTTATGCTGCTTCAAGAGTCTCGTCAGGTTTTCTTTGCCTGACGGGTAACTGACCTTCATAAAAAGTCTCTCTAATTCAGGGTCGAACTTATTGATGATGGCCTTTTGATGCCTGGACGGTTGATAAGATCATCGGGGTCCGGGTTCCAATGTCCACACGAATGATTTCGTGCAATCTTTTGAATACCTGACGGGCATGACCAGTTAGCGTAAAGAACAGCCAATCTTTTGTATTTAGATTATCTCAGCCATTCAATCTTTGACAGACATTAAATTCTTCCATCCAGTGCTTGAATAATTTGTATCCGTCGTATCTGGATGGCTGTGGGCTAATCATCATCTGATATAGTCCTTGTTGACCATTGAGATTAGGCTGATGTCCATCTGCCATTTTCACCCAGCTTTCAGAGAGTTATCCTCTCCTCTGCCAGCAAATGTAACAGGCAGATATGTGGAACAGCTATAGCAACTCTACGAGCATAACACTATAGCTTGTAACGACTGAATACAATGACTTCAGATTTAATAACTTCAGATTTCTATAGTTTGTTTATTTCTATAGTTTGTTTATGTTTTTTATGTTTTGTTTATGTTTTTGTTCTATAGTTCTTGTTTATTTCTATAGTTTGTTTTTAAAATCTAAAATTTCGAAAAATAAATATAATTTCAAAATATCCGGTTTCTGTGGTCTTTTTCCGGTTTCAAGTACTTTCAGTAGAATTTTCCCATCTGGAAATAAGCAGAATGACACAAGAATAAGGAAAATCGGTTAATGTTTGAATATTTTATTAACCTTTTTTGATTTTAAAAATCACTTTGATTTTTGCCGCTCTTTCAACTTCAACAAGCTGCTGCTCTCGCTGCACTTGATAAAAATTTTATATTTTATTTTCAGAACCAGGTATCAGCTTTAACACAGTACAGGTCATTTTTATAATTTGAAAGTTGATTTTTTCGCAAAATTACAACATTTGAGCCAAATGGCAATATAATGGTATTTAGAAACTTCGTACAAATAAGCCGTTCTCAATGTCTTATTTTAGCTGAATCCAACGATGCCAAAATGTTGCCACTACACTGGGTACCAATTTGTTTCGCACTATGCGTCGTAGTGGCAACATGACATATTTGGATTCAGCTAAAATGGGACTTTAAGCGCGATTCATTTGTAGTCAATTTTTATACATTTATACTGAAACTTTGGGTCAAAAATTGGCAATTTATCGAGAAAAATCAACTTTCAAATTTTGAAAAATTACTTTTACTGAGTTAAATGCTGACGCGAGCAGTAGCTTGTCCAAGTTGAAAACGCAACAAAGATCAAAAGGTTTTAGAAATCGAAAAACTTTAATAAAACATTTAAATCTAAATTTTTAAATTTAAATTTTTATTTTTAAATCCGATTTTCTTCCTTCTTGTGAAATTCTGTGTATTTCCAGACGGGAAAGCTTTGCTGAAAAAAATAAATTATTAGCTCACATATTCCGTACAATAATCCTACAATATATTGAAATTTCGGAATTTTAAAAATTTTTAAATTTTATAAATGTTGTGCTCTCATCACGAGGATTCTAAAAATATATAATGTTTTATGCATCTCTGATAACTATTTAGTGCTCTGCAATTCGTGACTACAGTTTTGTAAACACATTTTGTGTTAAATTTTAGTTGATTATATTCATATCAAGGTACACCGGCTTCAGTTCAAAAATCTAGTTTTATTTACATCAACTTAGAGTTTCATCTACGCTGGAAACGTGTGTTGGATTTTAAATATTTCAACATCAGTGAATGTAGATTAAATTAAGAAACCATGTTTATATATTGTTTTTCTGAGGGGGAAGAAAATGAGACCTTTTCTTTAAATAAAGATAAAGAAAACGTTCCTTGAGTTTCTTAATTTGGTTAATTTGGTTAATGGCTTCATGCTGGAATAAGTCTAAACTGTTGGCAACATTTGCACTTTTCACTTCTTTCACTTCTTCATCTTTTGCGTACATATTTTCGCCTTTAAACATATTGTTTATATCACTGACGCTGACAGCTGTAAATCTTAGCTTGCGCTATTGAAATGTTCTTCTTTCCTAAGAAAAAAAGAGAAAATTTAAAGAAAATTTTGTCCCCTCAAATAACAGCATGGCTGTATTAGCAGCGACGTCGCTGCAGTAAAATGCAAAAATTGCTTAACATGTACTCAATTCCTCCTAACGCTTCGGCAGAATTATGTTGCTGTCTTCAGTGTGACCACTTAGAGGTACAACTGCTGTTTACCCTTGATGTCGACCAGTCTCAGGTATTAGCCACTAAATGATTGACTTAGTCGCGCAACAGCGCAACACAGAAGCGCGAATGCGTTATATTATCAAAACGTAGCGCATTCAGTTTACCTGAACTGCTAAATAAATAATTTTAATTCCATCTAAATAGATATTTTTGTAACTTTCTCTAAATTCATTTTCGGAATAATAAAGCTAATTTCCTTTTGTGTTTTGAGTTACAGGATTAGTTTCATACATGCAAAAGGAACAGTTCAGCTTAATTTCGGTAGTATATTTCCAGTGCGGAGTGTTTGGGAAGTTGATGCTGTTGGGCTCTTTTATGCTGTCGTCGGCAGTTTAATTCTTGACTATTTAATATCCTTTAGTAGTATTTTGTGTCTTTGAGTTTTGATTGATCGTTGTATTATTCTGAAAGTTTTTAAGTTTACTGTGAGAATTGAGATAAAACTCATGAAGTAGATTAGGTAGCTTACTAATAGATTTTCTCAACTTTATGTAGCATCATTGTCAAACTTCGGTATTTTGTCCATTGGTCGTCTATACTTGTTTTTGATACTCTCCTAAATCTAGGCATCACGCACCGAGCTCTTACCCAGAGTATACACAGTTGTCTTTATTAGGCAAACTGACGACTTTCTGGCTACGTGTCAACAACTTTCCCTTTATACCTTAGATTTAACACCACTTTTGACGTAGTTTAGACTAGCTGTGTAAGACCTAAAATTACAGTTGAGTTTAGTTTTGCTTAGTTAACTTTTTGGAAAAATTGTAACCCGAAGAAAGAAACTGTTGTGAATTTTTAGACTTATGTAAATCTTCCAACCGTTTAATCTATCCAAAACACTGCTTGAAGTTATGAAGTCTTTCAGGATCATGCGTTCATCCTATTCCCCTGCTTATATAATTATTTCTGCTGTTTCATGAAATCTACCAATTTCATTTAAAAGTGTTAGAGATGAAATTACCCATCTTCACAGTTGACGCATTTACTAGCGTACGTTTCAGTGGAAATCCTGCTGCAGTATGCCTTGTCAGAGAGGTATATTACCTTGTAAAGTTTGAGTTTGAAAAAAACTTGTTTAGAGGCAAGTTGGAGTCTTTTTGTGGTATCAAGAGTACATAATGATAAGAGGATGGCAAAACTTCAAACGCCTTGCAGTAAAGGCCATAGACCAAAACGATGCTAAGAGCGCTGTCGGCTGACTCCACCCCACAAATTGACCTCACCTCACCCACCTCTCAACTATATAGTTACAATTTTCCAAACGGGGTTCGCTCAATCGCTCATAGTATATTTTGTCACATGTGAGTGTTAACTATGCAAGCTTACACCCCCTCTTCAAATTGGGTCGTTGTCAGTTTCAGCGTGTAAATTATGCAAAGGAGAGAGCTACCCCAGTTTAGACCAAGTACCCATAGAAGGGCGGCTTAAGAGTGAGGTCATGCACGCTTGCATCTCCTCCCCAAATTGTGACCCAGTTAATTTGTAATTTTTTAAAGTGTAATTTTTTTTAAACGTGTAAAATTTCTTATTTGGCACAATTTTAGATCACCATACGGCTTATGGTCACGGATCAGATCATGGTTAAGTCTTAGTTTCCGAGAACGCATCATCGCACCAAATAAATGCAGCAATGCAGATCCAATCATCCAGTTCTTATCCTATACCTCGTTTCTTACAAATGGCAGTAAAATAAAACAGCTTTAATTTTGAATCATTTGCATTCCAGACTTTGAATGTCGAGATAATGCAGAAAATAGCTTTCGAAATGAAGCTGTCGCAGATGGTATTTGTAGAACGAGCCAAAGCCACTCACTGTTCCCCTAATTTTAAGAAAGGTATCTAACAAGAATGCGCCAAGACAAGTTTGTAAATAAATAAAACTAGCAATAACGGTCTGTGATTCTCAAACAACCGTTTGAACAAGTTATTATTTCTGTGTAGCAATTCTGGTCTGGAATAATGAGTCATACCATGAGTATATACCATGACTAAGAGTATGCCACTAGGCATTCTCTATGTTATCAGAGCAAAACCTATGCTCCGCACGCTAGCCCCCCCCCGCAAATCAGACCCTAGTGAGTGTCAGGAATCTGAATAGCTCAATTGAAACTTTGCATGAGTACTGAGATTGTATCTACAGTTGAATTGAAACTATAGCGTTGTCTAGCTGTAGTAACTAATGGCCATGCTCATTTGACATCAGTAAACTTGTTCTTCTGTGTTCTGTGGTTGAAGCTTTCATGTCCAATAGGTTATGGGCTGATCTACATGCAAGCTATAGCGCATTTCTGTAGGATTTTGCCATTATGGTCTTATTGGAATTCAGAATTGTGCCTAAACTCTGCGATGCTTTTGAAAAATATGAAAGAGCACTTTCAAAGTGGGAGTATCAAGAAATATGTACGACAACGGTTACTACCTACTGGCTGGGGTCTAAAAGCAAAGTTTGGTTTGTCACGGTGTGATTTTTCCCCCTTGAAAATTACCCCCCCCCCCGGAAAAACTACACCGGTGTTGATTTTCCCCTCGGAAAAATTACACCGGTGTGAATTTTCCGGGGGGGAAGTTTTGCACCAATGCAAGAAATAATGGAGATTTCTGCTTATGAGTTGAGTTTGGCTCATAATCGAAGCAACTAATTATGCTTAGCTTAATCCGCCAATATAATTATTCATTACTTGCAATTGATAAACCTTAATAAAGAAAAAATTCTTAAACAACTGATAACTTCTAATCTTTGGCTTCTAATATTTTATGATTTTATTTCTAATAACTTAAAATATTGGAGATTTTATATCAGAGCTCAAATCATTAAGTAGGGCAAAGGTATAAATAAAAAATTTATATTTAAGTTTATTTTATAAATTTTGTTGAATTAAATTGGAATCAAAAGTTTTGTTTGAAAAATGAAATTTCATTTAATTGAAATTAATATGAATTTTCCACGTTTAAACTTGAATTCTGTAAGCTTTCCTTGCAAATTTTCCCTAAGAAAAGATTTCACCATTAACCTGTGGTTCAGAACTCTGAGACTAAAATTTCCAAAATTTCAGTTGTTTTTAGTTTTTTATTTTTTACTTATATATAACATAAGAAATCAAAGATTAGAAGTTAACACTGGCTTAATTGAACTTAAATTATTTATTAGCCTTTATCGAATACATTGAATGCGGAATATGATTATATATATCTATAAAATAAACAAAAACAAGCATTTGGCCTTGCACCTTTTCCTGCTTAAGGTGGTAGTACCACTACCGGGGTGGACTTTGAACAGATGCTGTGAACTAAATACTTAATGAATCGTCTTGAAATTTGGCAAATTTGTTCTTTATCATGTTTTGCATCAGATGAGCAGATCTACGACGCTGCGGGGACTGGCTTGCTGTCTACACAATAGGAAATGTATTAAAAGCTTTAAACTTAAATATCCCCTTCAATCCTTTATGAAATCATTTGAGATTTTCAGCATATGGTTAGTTTACATATACGCTCAGGCCGTTTTTTTAGTTTTTCGTAAAAGTGAGTTTTCCGTTTTTTAGCGTGTTTTGAAAATTTGTAAAATTTATATCTTGCTTAAGGGGGGGGGGGCTACAAATTTCACTAAAAGTTCGATGTTGGAAAAGCTAGCTAGTCTTTTGCCATATAATAGTATTAGGTTTAGTGTAAAATAGTTTAAAGTTTGAAAGAATTTTATGCAGCGTAGCGTCCTGTGGACCAATCAGAAGTTGGTGTTGTCGGTCCAAAGCTCGGCATGACACGTACAGAAACTTTGCCTCGCCCTGATCGCTATGGGCAAGGTACGGTACCCAAATTTTCCAGAAATAGTACTAACATATAGCGCTTTGATATCGTGTAAAATAATCCTTAGATCATTGTATACTTTTCTGCGCGATACAATCAAAATGCGATAAATTGGGTGTTGTAGGTCTATACGGGTGGAGGTTAACTAACGTCTAATGAGCTGTGGTTTATCAAAGGAGCCCAACTTTGCTCCGATTAATACTCCAAGTATCTGTCTTAACTTATATATGTAAAAATGACGTGATTTCGTTAATCCCTGCGTTCACAGTGCTAGATGACATTATCGATATTGTCACTGTTATTTGGTGCCATTTCGAAGATGTGAGTCAATTACTCCAAATTACTGTTGCAGAATCGGCTGAAACTTTGCGCATTAGAGACCAGTGAGTGTACCAAGATGTGCCGAAAGCTATGTCACTAAACTTCGCTCCAATGTTTAGAAATGCTAGATTGATTTCTCAAAGTATGGATGGCGTTCGCTCCAAAAAGCTCCAAGACAGTTGTAAGCGCATACTGAACGAAGGAAGCGTCATATCGAAAAACGGATTTCATATTCTGATTTAGCAGGTCAAATAACCCCTGTAAGCACCTTTTCGGCAAAATCGGAGACAAAAAATTTTTGACCCCATTTTTACTGCGCTTAGCTAGCTTTTCAGGCCCAAAAATAAGGGTTATTTCTTAACGAAAAGTTGGCTAGCACACTAACCAGAAATCTAAAGCCCTTGAAATTCACAGACAGTATGCCCCTATTAGAGCCTAATAACTGGTAAAAAGCTGGGGTAGGCTAGGGGCTGCCAATTTTATTAGATCGAAAACGGCGCACGGTCACCTCGCAACTTTTTGCAAAATTTCAAACTTTGAGCTGTTATAACTAAAGAAGGAAGCAACGCTCGAAAGCCGGAATACTTTTAATATTTAGCACTAGTAACAGTTAACATTTGTGGCAAAAAGTTTCAGAAATGGTCAAACCGTTAATCCACCAGAATTCAGAAAAGCTTTTTCAAAAAACCCACTTTTCGCACCGAAATTTCAACTTTGGCGTAGTGCCAGAATCGGTGTGTGTTAGATATAATAATGCCCACTACGGACTATTTAACCTTGATATGTTAGCTAATCATATGGCAAAAGGTAGGTCTCTCTGAAGAAGTTGGGCAAAACCGTTCGTAGCCCCCCCCCTTAATATTGCGTTTTTCCAAAAACCAAGAAAACGGCCTGAGCGTATGCTGATGCAAAACATATTTGCAAAATTTGGTCCATTTTGACTGAAGGAGTGACGAGAAAATCAAAAACAAAAATTCTGTAATTTTTCATTGTTTGCTTTGGTTTTCGAAATTTCCTATGCTTTCAAGCAGCTGCAAAGTGCTTTCTATTAAATAATGCACATAAATAACGCAAAAGGAACCGTTAAAACCCAATAGATTTAATTTTCGGATATACTGTTTTTACTTTACATTATGTGTGCAAACGGTCAACGTAATTGAGCTATATCAGCTATATATCAGCTATTCAGCTTCAACCGCTTGTAACTTTTGATAGAAACCACGTACAGAAGAGATATGCATATCATTTTAAAGCTCTTTTTATGCTCTTTCACATGGCACATTCAAATGTAGGATACAAGGCTTAAATAAAATTTTGATTATTTGCGCATGCGCTAAGCCATGATGGTAGCTAGCAAATTATGCACTCTCAGACACCAAAATTTTATGCAAAGATAGCCTGCCAACCAAACGTGTTTCACCACTAGTTACGTCATGTTTGCTTCATTTAAGCCATGATTAGGTCGAAAATCCCGCTAGTGGTACTACCACCTTAACGGTTCGGGCTCGGAAATAAAAGCTTCCATGCTTTAATTTGTGCATATTTTTACTTCGAAATTAAATCATAAATATTAGAAACCTAAGAAAGATTAGAGTTGACATTTATTAAAAATGTTTCTTATTAAAAAGATATATATAAAATGCAGAACAAACAGTTGAATAAAACAATGATTTTTCTGATTTTTCAAGAAATTTTATTCATTATGTATATTTTGGCGGATTACGTTAATCATATTCCATCTTCAAAGTATAATTAGTTGCTTCGGTTATGAGCCAAACTCAATTTATAAACTGAAATCTGCATTATTTCTTGCATTGGTGCAAAATTTTCCCCCCCGGAAAATTCACACCGGTGTAATTTTTCCGGGGGGAAATCCACACCGGTGTAGTTTTTCCGGGGGGAAATTTTACACCGGGGGAAAAACTGCACCGTGACATGGTTCACCATCAAGGTGAATGAGTTCAGGCTAAATGTTCCTCTGCAGTTGGTTGAGGATTGGAACTAAATTCTCAAGCCACGGAATTTTGCTGTGGGCAATGCAAACTCAGAGAAGATATGTGTAAGGGCAAGAATATTCAATCTTAGCACAGAAAGTTAAACAGACAAATGGTGTGTTTTTCTCCTAAAAGGTCCAAATTCTGAAAGTGGGGTTAATCGTCTTACAACAGAAGTTTTGGGAGCCCCATTAGCCAAAAAGCTATCCCATACGTCATGCTTATCATGACGTATGCCGTTTCCTTCTGAAATAGTCGTCTCCAAAGCAAAGAACTTAAAAAGGACCGAAATTGCAGAATTTCACGTGAACAGGGAGTGCGAGTGGAGAAGGTGACTGATCCCCAATTCTAATCGGTTTGAGGTGGACGTTTTTGTTGGAAGGTCAGATGTCACGATCCATCTGTCTTCGCTACAACCAGTTGCTTAACTTTTATTTTGACTAATATAATAATTATGTACGTATAAATTTGTTTGTCTACACTTTTCTGCCTCAGGGTATACGATTTCTGTAAACACATTAATAAAGTCGGATTGCACATTAGTTTGAAGTTTCAGTCTGTTCTGATGTAAATTTTGTAAACTTTATAGATGTTATCAGTTATAATGTTAGTATAAATTCGCTTGTTTTGTTGAAATGTTGTTCAGTCTGTGAAGTAAAGTTTGAGTGTGAGCTGCGTTTGCTTAAGTCTTTCCGTCTAGTATCTAGGCGAGGATTTCCCACTTTATACAGTGGATGAACTTTCCTGGACTTACAGTCCAGAGTGCTATTTCCCACAAACAGTGGATGACTTACTGAACATACAGTCGTCTAAGCAGTAGTCCCCTACTCACAGTAGGACGGAAGTTCCTCTCTTATTAGTAGAGAGAAGCCAACTGTAAGCTGAAGGTGACTGTGACGATTTTCCACAGTTACAATACTGATTATTGAGAATTCCCTACGTACTATAGTAGGAAGACTAGGTTTTCCCTGCCTTACTGGTAGGAAGTTTATATATACTCAGCCATAAAGCTGAAGTTGACTGTGCCGTATTACCATAGCTGCACTCGCACTACGACACAGAGGAGGACCTATTGCTGTGCGCTTGTCTTGGAAGGCTGATACGCCTGTCTTTTTATGTGATTATTGGCCGATAGTGCCTAGTTTGGTTAAGTCGTCGCAGAATTACAGTTTGCCGTTTATTCACAGTTTGTCACCTGTCTTTCTGTATTTACTTTATTTCTTCAATTTTTGTCATTTTTTAATTCCCACCGGATAAAGGTAAATCGAGAGTCTGATACTCTGAGATCTGTCACATTCTTTTTGGTTTTACGCAATAGTGTTGTTTTAACTTTTGATCAAAACGTATTTTATCTTACAGCGATCTTTTTGTGGAACTGACGATATTCGTGATTTTTTCGTGAACTCTGGTTGTAGAGTGAATTGCCCAGTTAGTGTTTAACCGAAGTGAAGCATCTAAGCTACTGAACTAACGCTAGATACTATTTACAGCAAGCATAAGCAGTGGATGGAAAACTGTCAGCTGATGTACTTTCTCTAACCTTAGATTTTTTGTAATTATTGTACTACATATCACGAACCATTAACCCGTTATTTTACATTTAAGCGAAGTCGTTTCTGGATTTAGTAGATTAGGGACTTGATTTGAGGACCAAGCTGGACCAGAGTTTTAGTTAAGGAAGCCTTGCCTAGGTAGCATAATCAGTTGACCTCAAAATTCCGTTGATCGGTAAACTAATTATTAGGTAGCTTAGGTGGAAACGAGTCATTTAATCAGCGCTCAGATTGGAATTTAAAAGGATACGCGTTAGACTGATTTATTTAGTGAGAGCTGTAAGGGAAGCAGGCATAGGAAAGATTGATAAGCCTGATATGGGAGTTCAGCTGATGGCCCTGTAGTGTAGTGGTAGCATGTCTGCTCCGGAGTCAGAAGGGCCGTGGTTCGATCCCCGGCTGGGCCAACTCTTTACTGTGAAATTTGGTCCTATATGCGTGTATATTCTCTTGAAATAAAGACCGGACTTCTTGTTAAATTTAGGAAATTAGTGCAGGTTCAGGTCAAAGGTGTGTGACGCTAAGAACTTTGATCTCGAAATTACTCTCCTAAGTGAAAACGTTCCTAAGGTAAAACTATACCAAATTCACTTTACTTCCAAAGAAATACAAAGGTTATTGAATTTCAACACTCGGCAAAGTTGAAGACCTCAACAATATTAGACAACTACAAAACAAAGAAAAACACCAACACCTACTAAATCAATAACAGTAATGGCGGACCTATTCTCAACAACTTCCCCCACTCAACTCACTGAAACTGGATTTTGCACAGACTTTAAATAGTGAAAAGAAATCACTCAAGCCAACACTGATATGATTGATCGTTTGACATATATTATGAACTTTAACCTATGACGTAAATTGTTTTGTCACTAACTGAAATTTCAAATATCCTTTGCAAAATATCATATCCTACTCCAAATACTGTAGTGCTAACTTCACAACAAAATATACGGTACAACTGAAATTACTGTAAATGCTTACTGTAGATTAGTACGATAGATGATTACTGTAATCTATTACTGTAAAAATCATACTATAATTGTAGAATATTACTGTAGATTCTTACGGTCACACTTAGGCTTACAGTGAGGTATCTGACCAATATTCCACAAAATACCCCCTCTTTGCCACCGCCCGCCCCGGCGCGGTGTTCCCAGGAAAGAGATAAAACGAAAAAAATTTCAAAGTTAATGGTAAAACCGAAATGTTAGGCACGAAACGCGAACTCAGATAAAATGTGGACCCTCACTGGTCTCACAAGTGGGACTCCCACTGACAGACATGTGCCACTGGCACGACAGACGGCTGCCAACTTTGCCAACGACAAACTACAACTTTGACTGGGCCCTTAGACTACTGAGTACTACGACTCGACTAGAATGACAACTACAATTTAAACTTAAAATTTTTCGGCTGTCACCGAAACAAACAAAACACGAACAAACTACAAACTAGGAAGCACCACCCAGGAGACGGAGACCAGAGGGAGTATTTCCGGAAGATCAGTCAGACCCAACTCCCACCCCAAAATTTGCTCCGGAAAGAAGACGCACCTTGATATAAAGTAAAAAACAAAGACAAGCATACAAGGAATGTCATGTAAGGCAACAATAAAGGCAAGAAACGAATCGAAAAACGCGAAATAACAAACAAAATTAGAATATGTTAGCTGCAAACAATGCCAGTAGAACAAAAATGCAAAAATATAAGGAATAAAGCACAAGGTTAAAGTAACACAAGGTTAAAGTAGCCATTAAAGCAGAACAACAAACAAACAAGAAAACCGATCCTAGTGTCCAATAGGAGCGCGAGGAAGGGACCAAAAGTGCGCCAGAGACTCCATAATGGCCGGAGCGACTCATCAGACGCCGGCTGACCAGTACATGGTGGCACCCAGAAAATCACCGGAAGGACCAAGAAGTCACCAGGCAAAGACAACCTGGCTCATCACAATGCCGGGAAAATACCGAGCAGAACCCGGGACAACAGAGCATGCCCAGCGCAGGAAGCAACCTGCTGGCCAAAAGTCCAGATCAGCACCGGTAGCACAAGGCCAGCTGCTGAGTGCAATAGTCACCAACCAAAGAGCACCAAGGCTCGCATAGTCAACAGGACCCGGAAAAGCACCGGAAACACCCACAACCCAGCGACAGGAGAGCCCGCCGCAAAACATCAAGGCCCCACATCACAGACTGGGTGCCACCCCAAGCCAAGACGGCATCCAACAAAGCCGACCTCAAGCATCCATCACCG
This sequence comes from Trissonchulus latispiculum, assembly GCA_030248195.1. Classification (NCBI taxonomy): domain Eukaryota; kingdom Metazoa; phylum Nematoda; class Enoplea; order Enoplida; family Ironidae; genus Trissonchulus; species Trissonchulus latispiculum. The sequence goes on along the minus strand of JASAND010027304.1, from coordinate 23,278 downwards.
GCACACCCAACAAGGGGAGCACTCCTATGGCACAAAGCAAGGGGGGCGGGGACGGATCGACACAACCATAAGAACAACCTACAACACACAGAAGAAAAGATAAGTAGCATTTGGATTAAAGTAGACACAAGGAATTACAAAAGTTAAAATTACAAAATATGCATGGCCCATATAATACCCGACGGGTAAAAGTGAAATGTTAAAAAGATTACTAAACTAACACCGAAAAGATAAAACGAAAAAATTGAAAAGAAATTTAGGAGGCTAAGAACCGGGGGAGGGCCGAGGTAGCAGAGCCTGTACACCGGTCGGTCTCCCCTAGAAGGCGACAGACCCCACACCCCGGACCCAGCGAAACAAGGAGCAAGGAGACAGGGCCCGGCACCGCTCGGTCTCCCCAAACGGCGACGGACTGAAGCCGCGAAACGACAGTCGACGCCACATACTGGTCCAACACCTGGAATCCAGCGAATCGCGGAGACGGGGAGACTTTGTCGTCAGGGAGCCCAAAACGCTCCTCACCTGGAAAGATAGTTAATAAGTCCGCCCCGTTCATAAAATGCGGACGCAAATGCCTAGGTTCAAACGGCGGATTCGCATCGTACGGTCCCCCATCTGGATCACGTAAATACCGAGGTGGCGTGTCACAAACAATAGGGACAACGTCCCCCCTAAGCTCCTCATGGAGACCCGGCGGATAAACATCGGTTACTAAGCGATGTAGCCGAGGCCCCAGGACGTGAGATTCCGGAAAGACCATCGGGGTCGGTCCCAATGCCGGCGAGGGCTGCGGCATACTATACGGAGGAACCTGCAACTGCTGAGACAATGGTGGTTCGGCCTAGAGTCGCCCGAGAAGACGTTCGTGGCTGCGAGGCGGACACCCGCCCTGACCCCCCAGCCGTAGGCCCCACCGAAGCTGCTCTCTGCTGTCTCCCAGCAGCAGCTCCGGGCTCCGACCCCTACGCCCGAGAGCGTGGAGCCGGACTATGAGCGAACAGCTGTCCCACAGAAAGATCAAGGTCTGTCCCCGGGGGAATGGGATGGGATGGGGATCCATCCCAGGGAACCCATCCCAGGGATGGGAGACAAATCAAAAGCTTGTGGAAAAAGTACTCGCAACACGTCCAGTACTTGCAGGTTCCCTTCCGACATCGTATGAAACGCAACTTCAAATGCCGACCACGGGGCCCCGTGGCCTGTCCACTGCTCCAGCTGAGCCTGAGTAATGCCATTCTGTTCCAAAAGATCAAATTGCATGCGGTTCTCGACGCATGGACTCCGAAGCCAGAAGGAATCGGAGAAGTACAACCGCCCGGGCCCCAAAATTGTGCCCAACCCCTGCATAGGGGCCGACGCACGAGGGGCTGTCCGCAATACTGTCCGCCAGTCGGAATCCGCAATCACTACCGGCTGATCATTCAATGTCCGAGATGTCAAAACGGTAGCCACAGAAGTATCCGGAATCGCCGCCGGAACCACCGACGGAACTTGCTGAGACCCGTCGGAAGCTGAGTCCTCCCCGAACCCAACCGCCTGCAACGCCGAGGCTACCAAAGCTTGATCAGTACCTTCCACCCCCAGTGGAAGGGGGAGGCAGGGCGCCACCCGCACGTATTCCGGATGCAGCGCCAAGATAGTCTGGATCACTGAGTCCAACAGAGGACCCTCGATGAAATAAGCCCGGAATGCGGGAATGGAGGCATCAGGGACCATGGCCAGACCCGCCGAAGGTGGAATAGGAAGGGACTGACCAAGCTCCGGAACACCAGGAGGCAACCGAGCATCGCCGGAGGTCGTAGTCGGCGCGGCAATACGTGCCAAAGGCTGCGAAGCAACCCCCGACGGACCCGGAAGCAAATCAGGCGCATGCTCCGCAGATCCCGACACCGAAGGTCGAACCCCCGGCAAATGCTCCCGCGGTAAGCGCTGCCTAGGCGAGGGTTGCACAGCCCCCAAAACAGAAGGCCGCACCCCCAAGAGCCCTCCCGTGGCCTGGGGACAAGGCGGACCCCCCCATCCCTGCACTCTGTAATGGGTCGTACAAACGAGGTTCAAGCGAACTAGACCCTTCAGTACCGACAACCAAAGAGCGGACATCAGCTTTAGCTATTGCAGCTGGAGGGGAAGCCGGCGGTTCAGCCATAATCACTTCCTGACCCTCCCCCTGTGCGGTGGAGTCTCCCCCCGAACCCGCCTCAGGGGCACCGGGAGGGACAAGGGGCTTTGGGTCTCCCCCGCGGCCACCCTGACCCTCTCCGGAAGGGCCAGGAGCGAACTGAGCTTCCGCCTCCATTAGGTTCCGCATGACCTCTTCTCCAGATGAATCCTCCGGACCCACCACTGCATGGGCCCCCACCTCTGGCACATCCCGGATTGTCATGCTCGCCATGCTTTCCGTTAATGACTCCGTGGACCCTGCCAAACAGACACGTTTAGCGTCAGGATGGTAATCCACCGGAAGCAAGGGCGGCACTTGTTGGCGTTCCATTGCCTGTTCGTCCTGTTGAAGATCTTCCTGTGCCTGACGAGCCTTGCGAGACGGCTTGGTTTCTTGGACCTTGTCCACTCGGAGAGGCGGATTAGGACGAGCATGGACTGACACCCACGGCTCCTTTGCCATCCAATCGTTGGAGGGTAAGGGGTCCTGAGACACATCCCGCGGCGGAAACTGGATCAGTGGCCTCCAAATCTGTGGAGGAAAGGTACTTGTAGATTCGTCGAATTTGCTGAGATTGACCTCGCCGTCCGATGGAAGTCCTGTGCTCTTGAGATGGTCCTTAAGGGTGCTCATCGTGCCCTTCTGAGATGTTTGCGAGAGTGTAGACTTCAGCATAAACTGACGAAAAGCATTAGGGCCCAACTCCCCATCAAAGATGACGTACAATTGGACCGTGAGGGCAACGTCCCTGATATCCATCGCTGACGCCCGGAAATCGCTCGGGTTGGGGAAAGGGTAGGTACCCCGGGTATTCGGTGGCCGGCACTGATCCGAGGAGAACCTGAGGACATCCGTTTGGTGCCACTGCAAGCCCGGATAGCCCCGCTTGTGGTGCGCCGGAGGCGGAAGCAATTCCCCCGTGCTGTCGTCTACCCATGGATATGGCCCACGGGGATCCCCTGGCGCGCGAGGGGTAAGGGCCCTGCCCTCGGACCGACTCCGTACCCATGCCCCCAAATGGCCCAGTTCCATCATGGAGTTACGCGGGTCAATCCCCAAACACCGGATCAGCCGCCGAGCGTCCAACAGGGTCGAAAAGCCTACCAGAGCAAATGGAGTATTGTACAACAACGGTGCCAACAACCCCTGAAGGAACGCCCAAGACCGGACCTGAAAGAGCAACTGAAAAATAGGGATGAGGAAGATCTTGATGTTTGTCTGATTGTCCTGGTCCGCCAAAGGATGAAGTGGATCCAACTGCCGCGCAAAACAAGCCGCGTCCAACGGGACCGCCACCAGAAGGATAGTGATCATATCAGCCTGAGGGATTCCCCAATTAGACCCATGAGGAGGTTCCACATCCCAGCAAAGGAATCCTGCCTCCGAAGCCAACTCACAGATAATGGGCACCCAGTGTTGGAGGGCAGATATCGACTGAATAATCTGAGTGGCCTTCTTAAGGGGAAGAGGGAACAAGGGCTTCACATGGATGTGATGGTTATACTGCACTAGCCGATCTTTATCGGTTTGACGGGGAAAGACCACAAACGGGGGCTTATCGTTCTGTAATGATGTTACCAAAGAACTGTATAAAGAAAGAGAAATTGCCTCCGTCTGATAGTTTCCTGGCGACTGATATGGCGCCGGAGCAACCCCGGCTGCCGAAGATGGCCCAGGTGGAGCAACTGGTGCGCCAGAAGACTGTTGTGACCGACGTCGCCGCGGCCGGAAAGGAGGGCCTTTCTTCCGGGACTGTTTGGCCGGCGTAGACATATTCCAGAAATATACTACTTGAAAGAAAAAGGAAAAAGCCCAACCAACATATACAAAATTACTTAAAGAAAAACAGAAAAATACAACCTGGAAGATGGAAGCTTCACCGAATCGACCAACCGGAAGATGAAGACAACCTAAATATAAACACCAAAAGAAAACATTACGACAAAACAAACTAACTGCTATATACACAAAATACAAAAAGGAACAAAGTGCACACACAAAGACTAGTCATTCCGTATCTGAAGCAACCGCGACCGAAAACAAAGAATTATACTCGCGATACTTAATCTGAAAAGTAGCCTCCGGTTGATTAGCCGTGCGTGGAAGTAGACGTGCAGGGACCGTGTCTGTTTCAACCACTGCTTGGAGTTATACTCCTTATATACATTTTCTGAAGAAGGATTAAACACAGTACCCGGAGCAAGACGCACCGGATAGGGTAGATTTGGGTCCGAGGTCCGAACCATACGGGCCAACTTCTCTTCCCACGCTTTCTGCTCCTGACGCTTCCGTTCCCGTGCGCTCCACTCCTCCCAAGCCTTTGCAGACTTGCCCATGGCACATTGCGCAGTTGCTGCCTGAAGATTCTCCCGGCGTAATTTCTTTGCCGAGACCAAGGGCAAGGCAGAGCGCAGGTCCTGGAGGCGAATTGCAAACTTACTTTGTACGTTAGCCATAGACCCGAATACCTCGATTAATAACACAAAATAAAACTAACCCGAAAGATTCAATACTCAACCGGAAAGACAGGAAAGGAATCCAAAGGATGACACACAACAGACAAATCTAAAGGAAACAAGTGCACACATAGACAAGTAAGTACAAACTGACCAATAACGTAAATGTAGAAAAACCCACTCAGTTCACCCCCTCTTTAGGGGTGAACCCAACTAACGGTCTTAACACAATAACACCCTATTTTGATATATAAAAAGTAAGCTCTTGGTAATTTGATTCCAGGAAACTTCGCCTAAGACAACAAACAAGTACCTTCGTGCAAACAGAGAAATATTGGGTTTCACCCACTGATTTAATCACCCCGGAAACAAGAAAGAGTACGGAGCACGCGATCGAATCCTACACACACAACAGGTTAAGCCCTAAAACACAAATATCAATGTAAAGGTGGCAAAGGAGGTAACGAACAAGCACGCCGGATGGAGTGGAGAGCCTTATCACAAAGAGAAGAAAAATGTTCATATTCTATAAGATTATCTAGTTCCCTCCGGGAGCACGCCTCCACTTCGAGTTGTGTCATGTACATGTTCATAGCAATCCGAAGAGGCAGCTCCGGAGCTTCCGCGGGCCACACAAAACCCGGTTGCCAATCTGCAGTAGATTTAGGAGGTGAGAGTCCGTGAAAACGGGGTAATTTCTGAAGTTCGTCGCAGCCGCCTCACGAGACAAGTCCTCCAGAACATAATCCTTTACTGAGCGTGCTAATTTACTAAGAGCTTGAGCCATTGCCCGAATCCAAGAAAAAAGAGAAAACCTGGCGGAATCTAGGAATTTGCAATGATTTCTAGGAAAATAGTTTTTACGAGATACTCCGATATAAAGATAACTTTTAAAATAATCAAGGAAAGATAGATTTTAAGATGATCAAGGAAAGATAGATTTTAAGATAATCAAGGAAAAATAACTTTTAAGATAATCAAGTAAAAATAACTTTTAAGATAATCAAGGAAAAATAACTTTTAAGATAATCAAGGAAAAATAACTTTTAAGATAATCAAGGAAAAATAAATTTTAAGATAATCAAGGAAAAATAACTATAATAACCAAAAGAAAGATATATACACCGGAAAAATACTCACAGCCAAATCTTAGATGGAGAGCTTAAGATAAGGCACTCAACACACAAATTAAATCCTAAAATAAGAAAAACTTTAGTAGATCACAAAACACAATAAAACATTTAGTAGTAACACACAAGTATTAGTATTTAGGTCGGGTGAGATCAAACGAGTATAACAGGGCCATGCAAATAATGAGATCTTAACTACCAAACCCAATCCGGAGCAATTCATGCACTATAAATTCTGATCGGTAAAAGGTTTGAGACGGTTCACATGAATTGTCTCCGGATCGGCATCAGCCCGCATAGTAGACTGAATACGACAGTTGGTGGGGGACAAAACTTTGAGAATCCGAAAAGGGCCCTCGAAGGCAGGAAGGTACTTCCGGCTAGTGCCCTTAGGGGCATTGCACTTCGCCACATGCTTCCAGACTAACATTCCTTCCGTATATTTGACAACCTTGACTTTGGCATCATACGTAGCCTTCCTCTTTTCAACACCGCTGCCATATGGTTGACCAATTTCTTTCTGGTATAAAGCAGGCGATCCCGGAGGTCATCCAAGTAACCGGGCATAAAATCCTTGACCCGAGGCTCCAGAGTGGTCAAAAAATTATCCGAGAACAAGCGAGGATCCCGCCCATGAATGACGTAATAAGGAGACTCCCCCAAGGAGGAATGCGGAGTAACTCTATAGGCGAAAACCACCCAAGGTAGGAGTTGATCCCACTCCCTGTCGAAAGCGATCATACACTTCCGGAGCAAACCCTTAAGGGTGCCATTGAGGCGTTCACACGCCCCATTGGATTCAGGATGGTAAGCCGCGGTCCGGATTTTCTTAGTACCCATAATTTGACACAACTCTTCCATTAGGCTCGAGCAAAACGGAGTACCTCTATCGGTAATAACTTCCCTAGGGGCCCCATGAACCGATAATACGTTCTCTGCAAATACTCTGGCAATCGTAAGGGTTTGCTCGTTAGGCATAGGGAAGGCCCATCCCCACCGGGAAAAGAAATCAACCACCACAAGAACCTTACTATTACCTGCTTTTGTGGTTGGAGCATGCATCACATCCATGCTCAACCTTTCGAATGGTGCCTCCACCGGCGTGAAGAACTTTAGATAGGCCTGCGGGCAGACTGGGCCAGGATCACAAGCAGCAAACACCCGACAATTAACCAGGTACTTGGTAACATCGGCTCCCAACGTTGGCCAATAGTAACGCGTGATCATGAGTCCAAAGGTCTTAGCTTTCCCATTGTGACAGCCTCCCAGCAGATCCTGATGACACTCGTCCATGACAAACTGTTTGCAGGCTTCCGGAACCACTATGAGGCGAGCGGCCTCCTTCCGACGACAGTACCGGAGATCGCGATGCCAACGGTACAAAATACCATTTTCCACGCTGTAGTCCGAGGCAAAACGACGGATGAAGACAGCCAAATTACCCGATTCCGGAATGATTTTGGATGTCACGAAGTCCATAACCGCTTTGGTGAAGGAGTCCAATTCCAAGGCTTCCTTCCAGACACTAGCTGCCGCTGCTGAAACTGGAGGTCCATATGGGCCGTCCTCCGGTGATTCTTCTTCCAATGCCTCCTCAATTAAGGCTCCAATGAAATCAGGAATTTCCGGATGTTCCGCAAAAGAGCCGGCCACCCGTGGAGGATTACGTGACAAAGCATCTGCTGCCCCATTTGTAATCCCCGGCCGCTGGATAACCCGAAAACGGAATCCCCGAAGGAAAGCCCGCCAACGAGCTATGCGACCCTGGGCCGCCTTTGATTTTGCAGCATCTCCTAGCATATACTACAACGCCTGATGGTCCGTAATAACATCAAAATCATGCATGACGAGATAATGTTGGAAATACGAAATACCAAAGAATATAGCCAGGGCTTCCAACTCCGTGACGCTGTAATTCTTCTCCGCCGGCTGAAGAGCCCGAGCCGCATAGGCTATTGGATGGAATTTATCCTTCAGATCCAATTGTTGTAGAACAGCCGCAATACCAAAATAGCTAGCATCCGTAACCAACGTAAAAGGCTTAGAGAAGTCCGGATACATCAAGACCGGAGCCGAAGTCAAACAATCTTTAAGCGTTTCAAAGGCTTCCTGGCAGGCAGCATCCCAGATGAAGTCACGATCCTTTTTCAGCAATGCCGTCAGGGGATGAGCAATTTTGGAGAAATTCGCGACAAATCGACGGTAATAACCAGCAAGGCCTAAGAAACTCTGAATATCCTTGACTGTTTTGGGCACCGGAAAGTGCTTGACCACACGAATTTTTTCTGGATCCGTGGCGATCCCAAATTCGGAAAGAATATGCCCCAGGAATGCCATTTGCTTCCGGGCGAACTCACATTTGGATAATTTAAGAATGACATGCTCCCGGGAACATCGGAGAAAGACATCCAGAAGTCGCTTTAGATGATCCAATTGAGTGGCACTGGTCACCAGAACGTCATCAATATAGACGATGAAACCTTCCATGATTCGGTCGATGATCCGTTGGAAGGTGCTCGGGGCATTGCAAAGGCCGAAAGGCATCACCTTGAACTCGTAGAGTCCGGAATGTGTAATGAAGGCGGTCTTCTCACAATCCGGAGGATAGATCGGAATTTGATGGAATCCGGACGCAAGATCCAATTTGGAGAAAATGGAATGGCCTAGAATACTTTCGAAAAGACCTGTGATATAAGGGATAGGATAGCAATCGCGCTTGGTCACCGAATTAAGCTTACGGTAGTCGACACACAGCCGCCAGTCTCCATCCTTTTTGGCTACCAAAATGATTGGGGAAGCCCAGGGGCTCCGTGAAGGCTGAATCAGGCCTTGTTCCAGCCAGGTCGTAAGCTTCTCGTCAATGATCTTTTTCTGCGCCGGATTCACCTTATAGGCTCTGGCCTTAATGGGGCGTTTACCCGGTTCGATTTCGATATAGTGGTAGTCCAATTCGGTCTTTCCAAATCCCCCGGCAGCATCCCAAATATCAGGGAAGTTAAGGATCATAAGCCGGAGACGTCTTTGGTTCTGGCGAGTGAGACAACACTCCAGGAATTTGATCTTATTATTGAGCAGCGTGCGTTTCTCCTCCAGAGAAAGAGGTGGTGGAGGTGTCGGAGGTTCCTCTGGTATCCCCAGGCCTTTCCGCTGTAGAACTTTCAACCAATCCGGACGTTCATACCCCAATTCTCCAGGATGGATCTTGCGCCGGAGACTGCGTTTGGACCAAGAATACGGCACCGTCGGGTCCTCGGCACCATTGCCAAGATCCGCTTGCTCATCCCCTTCCAGCTGTGGAATCGCCGCATCGGTCTCAACGCCCTCTGCAGCAACGTCCTCCTGCATAGCCAGACTGACTTGTTCTCGCAGGTCTCCTTCAGCAGGCATATTTTCCACACGACCATTACTCCACAGCCAGACGGATGGCCCCGGGTCTCCCCCAGGCACCACCCCCTCTTTAACCATGGAGTCCAACCCCTGCAACGGATCCTCTGCGTCTACCGCTTTGGAACCGTCCACAGGAGTGGCTTCGACAGGATCCTGCACATGTTCCATCCACACTTCCACGTGTTCTGAAAAAATGACCGGGGCAAGAGGAAGGGCCGCCCGTACACCCCCATCAATCGGTGACAAATCCGGTTCATACAAAATACATGATTTCAACGGCCGTTCGTCAGTACCAGGGGAGGGTGTAGGGTCGCTGTCCCCCACTGTACTTGGTTCCGGAGGAGCAGTAACTCCCTTCTGGGCCGAAGAACTCAGCGGGAGCTCCTGAAGTTCTGACTCTCCCAAATCAGTGTCATCTGCCGCTGTAGAGGTAGAGGCAGTGTCTACCCCCTCTTTAGGGGAGGGACCCTCCCCTGCTGTTTCCAAATTTCCTTCCGGCAGCACCAATTTGATGTCGGCCGCAAATACCCCGAAATCGTCATCAAAAACAGAATCTAGCGCCCATTTGTACGTAAAAAATGAATCAACTTTTGTAGGGGCGTTACCCACTTCTTCATCCACGACAAATAACATATCCTGAACATAAGGGTCTTTATTAGCCCGGGCGGTCGTAACCACCATAGGTCGAGTAAAATTTGTACCCCCTGGTTGATAATCACCCGACGGAGAAATTGTACCCACCACTGCAACCTTGGGAATGGAAACCGGGGCATTAGTGGGGTTCATTACCAAAAATTCGAAATTTTTGCCTTGGGGGACAACTACACCTGCGTACGGTAGAACTTTATTATCAAAAATAAAAGTTTCTGTTGGTTCAAAATAATACAGGTCATCAGGCAGGCGGGAGGAGACCTGGGCTACTGCCCATTTCTCCGAGGCCGGAGGGACGGTAACGTCTATGGCCATGACCACTGCAAAACTATGAGCATTGCCCACCTCCCACTCAGCTCGAATCGCTTCCGGAGACATCAATTCATAATCCAATCCATTCATATGGAGGACGTTTCGAGAAAAAAGAACATCCCAACTATAATATTTCATAAAATCTGTTCCGACCAACACATCTTTGTGAAATTCCGGGGCCAAGTGAAAATACCACCCGAATTGAAAACTACCCAACTGAAACAATAAGTAGACTTTGCCCCAATTTTCAATGGGGTATTTCCGGAGGTACGGGCCCGAATGGAGTCAGGGTGTTGTACCACTAGATCTGCCCCTGCCCGAAGCAAACGGTCCAACCCCGCCTGACTGATTATTGAAATGGAAGCACCTGTATCCAAAATAGCTAATAGAGGTTGTCCCTGGACATTAATCATGATAGCGGGGGTATTATCACCGGCGGCCATGACCGCTTCAAGTTCAAGTTCTGTCGAAGTTTGAGGAAACACGGAAACGGAATAAAAGGTGTTGACATCCTGTCTCGCTGAGCTCCTCGGAGCCGAACTGGGCAGGTCTCCCCCGCTTACAGTCCGGTTGTCCAGCCCCGAAGCAAGAAGGTTGGCGTCTCCCGCAATCCTGCTCCGTGATGGCAAAGGAACTCGCAGCCGGGCCCGAGTCATCCCCCACAGGTCCCGCTCCACCCGCTTCAGCAATAAGGGGACCAAAATTACTCCCACTCGGTCCGGAACTACGGTTTCCAAAACAATCTAGACGAGGTTCCGGGGGAAGAGTGTCCTCCCAGCGAATTTTATCCGGCCATTCCTCCATTGCTAGGCTCAATAGTGTATCTAATTGATCTCTCACCGTATGAAAAAATTTCAGCATAAACTCGTGGGCACTTCCATAAGCAGCAAATAGAGTTGAAAAATTCCATTGTATAGTTGAAAAAAGCTGCGTTATGCGCTCGAGATTGACGGAGGGGCCCGATTCACTTTCTAAAACAAAAATCTGTTGACTAGAATCCTCCTGAAAGTCTATGAGTCCCACCAAATTTTGTTGCTGTTGTGGTTGAGACTGTGGCGCCCCTCCGGACGTAACCGGGACTAAGGTTGGAACACCCGGGGAGGTCCCCCCGGAGCGGGCGGAGCCTGTCCCTGTTGTGAAGGATGCCCCGGCACAAAATTTTGCTGCATACCCTGCGGGAGGGATGTCACCGGAGGTTGTTGCACCGGTACCCATATTGTTGTTGTGGGGCCGGTTGCCACTGTTGTTGTTGAAGCAAGGGTGGCGGGGGCCCCGCTGGAGGGGTCGGCGCCGGTTGCCACTGTTGTGGATGAGGATACACATACTGTTGGGGTAAAGGCTGACCGTACTGAGGGAAAGGGACTTGGGGAGGATAATAATTTTGTGGTGCCACTTGACCAGCCTGATTGTATTCCACCCCCGAGACCTGTTCCCGCCGTGAATTCTTCCGGGGATTCGTCCAATTAGACGGAGCTAAATTCGGGTACTTGTCCCAGCACTTGTCTGGGTCATGCCCTCTCCTATTACAGTGTGGACATTTCGGAAACGACCTACCCTCAGGCCGGGACATCTTGGCAAATTTCTCTTCGAAATATTTTTTCATGGCCTGCAATTGCTGTGTAATATCCGGCTGTTGTGTGGTACTCGGGCCACTTCCGGAAGCGTCCTTCTCCTTTGAATCCACCTGGAAAACCGGAGAAAGGTACGTAAGCGACTCAGGCTACGGCTTGGGAGATCGTGAGTCAACCTTGTCCACGATACGAAAAATTTGTTGCAGGGACGGTTCCTCCCCTCCAAATGCTGAGGCAAGAGCACCCTCGTACCTTGGATGAATTCCCAAAAACGTCTGATGGACACAGTGACGGTCCCTTTCTTCCTGGTCCTTCCAGATATCCAATGACATTGCCTGAAGTTCCGAAATGAACTTCCGGGCGTGTTCCCCCGGCCTCTGTTTCCGCTATACAAAAGCTGTGTAACGATCCGCTATAGAAAGTTTAGGCCGTGGAAATTGAGACTGTAAAAGCTCTTTGAATTTCGTGTACGAATCTGTCACTGAAGGGCCCACCCTCGCCGCATATACTTGAGCTTTGCCCCCCAATTTGTTATAATGAAGACAAGGCCACTGCTCCTGAGGAATTTGATAGATATTAGCGGCAGACTCAAATTGTGGAAACCATTCCTCCACGGACATGGTTTCAGGCTCGAACTTAGGTACCTCCCGAAGGATGTCCATATACGTACGGTACAGACGGGCGTCATGAGATAAGACCGATGCGTCTGTAGCCTCCATCGTAGGCGGAGTCGGTCGTCGAATACCCGTAGATGGCGTTTTGTCCCGTCTAGACGTACAGCCCGGAGTCCGCCTGAGTTGGACCAAGACCGGGGGGGGGCGTCAATGGAGGAAGTGAAGGTGTCGGACTCCCAGAGCTAGACGTCCTATTACATAGATTTTGCTGAGAAAGAGCCGTCTGCGGAGGCAGTACCTGATTCTGTGGCCGAGATGTTGCCACGACTGTACCTCCCGCACCAGAGGCATTCCCCTGGGCTAAAGGAGCACCCCCGCCCAGGTTAGCCGGGGCTGGGTCCGTCCCGGAGCAATTCGCTTGCTGGGGAGCACCCCCCTGGGCCCCCCCATTTGCTACCAAAGGATAACCTGCCTGGCCCTCGTAAATACATGTATAATACTGATTCATCTGAGGGTCGTAAAAGATTTGCGGTCCCCGTGTCTGGGCTCCGGAGCCTTCTGAGGTTCCTCCCCCTTGACTGTGGAGGACTCGCATGTACGTGCCCTGTGGATACTGTTGACAAGGGGGGCACCAAACAAGTCCTTCAGATTGTCCCCCCATTCCGGAGGCAGGATTTGTACTAGCCCCGACCGGAGGGTCCTGGGGAGTCGAAATTTGACCATCTTGAGGCTGCGCCGGGGGATCCGGCTGTGTTCCTTGGGAAACTGGTAAGGACTGTGAAGTTTGAGGAGTCTGACCCCTCTCCGGCGTCTCGGACTCTGCTAGCTGGATTAGTTCCTCCGAAGGGGTCTGACGCCCACCCCCAGCCTCTACAAGGTCTCCCCAAAGCTTTTACTGAAGTTTCACGCCCAGCTTGAGCTGGCAAATCCGGGGTAACATGAACACGGGGGGAGGAGGAGGAGGGAATCTACGCATGTGGGGCCCCCCCGAATCTAGGCGGGGTCCCCCAAAAGCGGTCGAAAGAAGATTTCCAAATGAACCCCAGCCCCACGCATATTATTTTGGGGGGGGGGTCACGACCCGGAGCAAAAGTGGAGGTCCCACCTCTCAACCATTCCGTAGCTAACTGGGGTGACGACGCCCTCCCCCCATTTGCTTGAGGGGCCGAATTTTGAGCGGTTCCCCGCCAGACCACAGGTTCCTGGGGGGGGGGGGTTGGGATCTTGGGGTCCCCCGCCCGATACCCGTCAGAGGTCTCCCGAGGGGAATCTGGGGCAGGGGTTCCCCCTGTCTGGCCCCCCGACCACGTCCGCCGGACCTAGCTACCCCCGAAGAGTTTAGATCCGCCATTACACTAGAATTTTGCAAAAAATCTGAAGTTTCGCAAACCGGTAATTCGTCAAAAAGCAAAGCGACGTCGTTCTGACGCTTTGCTGTCGCTCTAGTAACTGGAGGAGAATAATTTGTACAAAAAGTTTTTAACATCTACCTCAGTCACGGTCGCCACATTTGTGAAATTTGGTCCTATATGCGTGTATATTCTCTTGAAATAAAGACCGGACTTCTTGTTAAATTTAGGAAATTAGTGCAGGTTCAGGTCAAAGGTGTGTGACGCTAAGAACTTTGATCTCGAAATTACTCTCCTAAGTGAAAACGTTCCTAAGGTAAAACTATACCAAATTCACTTTACTTCCAAAGAAATACAAAAGTTATTGAATTTCAACACTCGGCAAAGTTGAAGACCTCAACAATATTAGACAACTACAAAACAAAGAAAAACACCAAAACCTACTAAATCAATAACAGTAATGGCGGACCTATTCTCAACAACTTCCCCCACTCAACTCACTGAAACTGGATTTTGCACAGACTTTAAATAGTGAAAAGAAATCACTCAAGCCAACACTGATATGATTGATCGTTTGACATATATTATGAACTTTAACCTATGACGTAAATTGTTTTGTCACTAACTGAAATTTCAAATATCCTTTACAAAATATCATATCCTACTCCAAATACTGTAGTGCTAACTTCACAACAAAATATACGGTACAACTGAAATTACTGTAAATGCTTACTGTAGATTAGTACGATAGATGATTACTGTAATCTATTACTGTAAAAATCATACTATAATTGTAGAATATTACTGTAGATTCTTACGGTCACACTTAGGCTTACAGTGAGGTATCTGACCAATATTCCATACTTATACAGTGGATTTCCCACTTTATACAGTGGATGAACTTTCCTGGACTTACAGTCCCGAGTGCTATTTCCCACAAACAGTGGAAGACTTACTGAACATACAGTCGTCTAAGCAGTAGTCCCCTACTCACAGTAGGACGGAAGTTCCTCTCTTATTAGTAGAGAGAAGCCAACTGTAAGCTGAAGGTGACTGTGACGCTTTTCCACAGTTACAATACTGATTATTGAGAATTCCCTACGTACTATAGTAGGAAGACTAGGTTTTCCCTGCCTTACTGGTAGGAAGTTTATATATACTCAGCCATAAAGCTGAAGTTGACTGTGCCGTATTACCACAGCTGCACTCGCACTACGACACAGAGGAGGACCTATTGCTGTGCGCTTGTCTTGGAAGGCTGATACGCCTGTGTTTTTATGTGATTATTGGCCGATAGTGCCTACTTTGGTTAAGTCGTCGCAGAATTACAGTTTGCCGTTTATTTACAGTTTGTCACCTGTCTTTCAACTATCTGTATTTACTTTATTTCTTCAATTTTTGTCATTTTTTAATTCCCACCGGATAAAGGTAAATCGAGAGTCTGATACTCTGAGATCTGTCACATTCTTTTTGGTTTTACGCAATAGTGTTGTTTTAACTTTTGATCAAAACGTATTTTATCTTACAGCGATCTTTTTGTGGAACTGACGATATTCGTGATTTTTTCGTGAACTCTGGTTGTAGAGTGAATTGCCCAGTTAGTGCTTAACCGAAGTGAAGCATCTAAGCTACTGAACTATTAACGCTAGATACTATTTACAGCAAGCATAAGCAGTGGATGGAAAACTGTCAGCTGATGTACTTTCTCTAACCTTAGATTTTTTGTAATTATTGTACTACATATCACGAACCATTAACCCGTTATTTTACATTTAAGCGAAGTCGTTTCTGGATTTAGTAGATTAGGGACTTGATTTGAGGACCAAGCTGGACCAGAGTTTTAGTTAAGGAAGCCTTGCCTAGGTAGCATAATCAGTTGACCTCAAAATTCCGTTGATCGGTAAACTAATTATTAGGTAGCTTAGGTGGAAACGAGTCATTTAATCAGCGCTCAGATTGGAATTTAAAAGGATACGCGTTAGACTGATTTATTTAGTGAGAGCTGTAAGGGAAGCAGGCATAGGAAAGATTGATAAGCCTGATATGGGAGTTCAGCTGATGGCCCTGTGGTGTAGTGGTAGCATGTCTACTCCGGAGTCAGAAGGGCCGTGGTTCGATCCCCGGCTGGGCCAACTCTTTACTTTCAATGGCGAGTGAAAAGCTGAAGCTCCCTCTTCTCTTCTCTCTTCTAGGTCCTGGTTTCGTGGGTACAAGGATACTTGACGCCTCCCGTTCGGGCTTGTCCTTGGTTTCTTCCTGGTCCACCAGCCCCTGGTAGAAGCGCTACAGAGCCATTTAACCAGTGCTCTGTTTATTGTTGATGAGATCAAGTTTGCCCGATCCCCAAACTTGTGTGATTAAAAAGGGCTGAGAGAATAAAGGTAGAAGTTTGAGACGTGCAAAGCCTCTCAGTACCCAAATTAGCTAACAGGATTGACTACCACAATCTCGTTTCATTACATATGGAAGGGAGTGGCATAGATACTAGAATTCAACCTTTCACATGGTTGACAGGATGGTTAAAACCCATTGGCTATTTTTTCACAGAAACGACTGGCTGTGCGCAGTAGGCTAGGCCAAAGGCTATCGAAAAACGGAGTTGACATATTTTTGTGTAAAATTTACCAGAAGTGAATAGAAACGGAAGTCTGGGAGTGACCTGAGGGACCACTATATGGAGAGGGGGAGGAGAGCTGAGGTCCTGCTAAAAACACCATGTATCCCAAGCAAACATCTATAAGGGACCCGCCCAAGGCCCTGAGTCGCTAAGTTGGCGCAGTCTCCGAGCTTGCCAAACCTGACGCAGCACTAACTCGCCATGTTTGGTTGTAACTAACTACGCAATTTCACATACGTAGCTTCTTCTAGAAACAATAAGCTAGCTGTGCATAAATGATTCTAGTTGCCGCTTCAACGCTTCATTCTACTATTTTTGCTTTCAGATGGGATTTTTCACATTCGATGGTTCACTCCTACGGCAGAAGTTAAATTGTGCGGTCACGCAACCTTGGCTGCAGCTTACGTATTGTTCAAGGTTATAGGTAAGGTAAACTCTACTATTACGTTTGATGCAATACTTCTCTTGACTAATTCTAGGGCAACTCAAACCCTTCCAGGATACAGCAGACGACTAGGTCTTATGACAATTTTTAATGAAAACTCAAATCTAGCATCTTTCCGCTCGTTTATGATTACTGAGTTTTCCTGTTAAAATTAGTTATAATTAATTTTGATTAAAATTAAGATTACAGGGAAATATTTCGCTTCAAGTAAGTTTTAATTATTTAACCAGCTCTGATTGGCAATGCCTTTCAGGGAAATAATTATTTTGTGCAGGTAACGTTAACAACAAACTAGTGTTCGAAACTCTTAGTGGACCTTTGACTTGCACCAACGATGGAGAAATCACAGCTATCAATCTTCCTCAAATATTAGATTAGTCTGATGAGGTACATTTATAGTTTTCAATAAAATACCATCACGATGTTGAATATTTAAATCATCTAGCTAAAGCAATTTGTTGTATTTGCTGGTGTACCTGTACCCATCCAGCAGAATTGTCATGGGATGGCAGCAGACGTAGAAAAGACTGACAAACTTTATATGGAAGAAGAAGTTCATTTGATAGTCCTAAGGTGCAGTGATAAGTACCAGGTCTGACTATAGTGCAGAAAGGACTTGGTAGTCCAAATAGCCAGCAGTTTGCAGCATACCGTGGTACAGACGTTTAAAACACTACCTCTGGAGCTTGGTATATATACGTCATAGCATATGTACGCTATAAACCATGAACTTCTTTTGCATTTTAGACTCACGCCAGCAGTAAATTTGCAACTTTGGTCAAGGTACAAACGTTTGAGTAGTGTCTCTAAAAAAGTAAAATTTATTAGGCTCTAATCTCCGCTTTAATTTAGGGTTATATTTATTATATATATGGGTTATATTTAAGTTGTTAAGTTGATGTGTTTTGGTAATATTTCGTCATGTGGTTGTGCTTGTTGCTCTTCTCTAAATACCGGGATTGGAATGAATTCTGGCCCTTGGTGAAGATCTAGGTCTCTATGGAGGAGATACCTGGGCATGGGAAGAAATAATTTATTCAAGTTTTAAAAAGACGCCGTTTATTTAGCGTTTAAATCATTTCCGTTTTGACATTTAGACAGTAGCTAAGGATTTTCCAGTGAAGAATGTTCTGTACAATACCTATTATAAGAAACTAATGATAGTACTGGATAATACTGTTACAAAGTAAGTTTCTTTTGACATGACACTATAAAAATAAGAAGGTATGCTTTAAGAAATACCTTTTTAAGACATACTTTGACTGTATTAGTTTTTGCAATTAAATAGGTACTAGGCATGGGCACGGGTCCAAGAAATTGGACCCGGGTTCCCGGCACTACCCGACGCCCTATGTCGGGTAATTGCAACGCTACCCGGGTACCCGACTTCGGGTACCCGGGTACCCGGGTACCCGAGCAGTTGTCGGGTACCCGGAAACAAAATTGCAATTTTAATGCTGATTTTTCGTTTGCCATTAAAATAAAACAATTTTGCGGCATATTTCAGCTTAATTCTTTTATAAATTTAACTTGCAGGGTGACTGATGTCGAAAAGTGTTGGTATTTGGTACCATAATAAAAATTTTTGCAGTCCCACTGTGACAATGGACTCAAACTATTGCACAATTCAATAGAATCATAAAAATCTGTACAGTTTTCGCTTTAGTTAGCTTAGTGTTTGATATATAGTAATAAAATATTTTCTGGTGAAAAAGTGGTCAGCTGAATTTGGAATGAAGACTTACGACCGATTTACAAAAGTTGGCATTGGCATTGGCATAGGGTTGAATTTTAATATAAACTTTACCTAAATAAGTTACCTTGAGGTTGCAAATCCCGAACTGGCTTAGCATCAAGAAATCTGTGTTCACCACGATTTTAAAAAATACTCTTAGCATTTCTGTTTTCAAGAATGTTAAATTTATCAAAAGTAGTAGTGCAATTATGTTACAAACCACTAATCATATTGTATCATTAAGATTTTATGAAAATGGACAATCTGTTTGAAAGGTGCATTAGTCTAGACTAGAAAAGAGTAGAGTATAGTTAAAGGCCGAGTTCAATTTAACTTTTTTTAGTTCAGCTTACTTTCGCGGAAAGGCCGTAAAGAAAGGAAAGTTGCGAGATCCGAATATCGAGTTTTCTCAGTCCCATAGAAGGGCGCATACCAGGTCAATGAATCGAATGCATTATTTGCTCGTGCTCGATAGTTTTTGTCTTTCCAAACTATTTAAGCAGCCAATATGTCAAAGAAACAAGCAAGTACCCGTAGTTCCGACTTGCATTAATCGGTTATGGTTCCTCAAGAAATTTGACTAAAAGCATCACTTTCAGTGAAATGGACTGATTTATGAAAGTTCTGACCCGTTTCTATGCTCATTACAATTAGGGAACGTTCTGAAGTCATGATATCTGCTGTGGAAAATTTGTCAAGCAATATTCAATATTGTCACAGTAAACTTCAGCTTAAACTTGTTCTGCAAAAATCCGTGAATCTTTACGATTTACCCCACCACCACTCAAAAATTATCGGAGTTATCGGGGACACAGAACACAAATTTAAAGTCAGTTTTTTATTCTGAGCTTTGTTAGTTCTGCATATGTATGAGCTAATCTTTGTAAGCTTCAAAAGTGAACTTATACGGTGCTACCGGAAAACAGAATCGAAAAACTGATTTCAGGTTATTGTTCTGGTCCCCAAAAATTGCTATATGCAACTGTTCAGCAAAATGGGGGTCAAAACTTTTACGGTTGCCTTAGTCTCCGTTTAAAATGGATAAAATATAGAATTTCGCGTAATGACAAACTTTGCAATATTTGAGCTCTGGATGGTTGAAAACATACCCCTTCCAAACTTTAGCTCGATTCTTCAAGTTCTAAAATTTTTAAGTGTTGTGGGGGGAGGGGGGTAAACTGGAAAGTCCCAGTTTTATCCGGTTTTTTCCGGTTTTAACTGGATATCGGGTACCCGAAGCAGGACCCGGGTACCCGAAAATTTTCGGGTTCCCGGGTACCCGTCGGATACCCGACTAACCGTGCCCATGCCTAATAGGTACCATAGCAGTGCTCTGTTCTCTGTAACCGCCACCGTATATCATATCAAAAATATCTGATGCGACAAGCATTAATGGCAGTAGTTTACGTGTCCTATCGAATTAATACCACTTGGCAATCTATGCTATCTTAGCTAGAGGGTGGGGTTTATATCTAAATACTCCATCTTGCCGACAAAATTCATAACGAAAAATAACGGGTTCTATGGGGAATGGTAGAATTGATTGTTCACTTTGATATGTTTAGGACTACTTTCATAATTTTTGATTTAGTGATACTTCTTATTTTGATATATTGTATTCAATGTATTTTAAGGCTAAATCTTGAGCTGTATGAACCACCGTCTGATGCAGAACTTTTCTCGTCTCTTGACAAGGACGATTTCGTTGCATCCATCACAATTACAAGTGCGTGCTCTGAAAACAACAATGACTACGATTTCTGTTCCAGAGTCTTTGGTCCATGGTTCGGAATACCGGAAGACCCAGTATGTGGTACGTTTGGATGCAACTGTGGGATATTACTCACTGAGACATTGACAATTTGGTGCTATCTTCATTGCTGAAGAACAAAGTGCGTCTAATTTTACGAAATTATTCAATTGTGAGAAATATTGAAATTTCTTTATTTTGGAACGATAAATATGATTTCATTTTTGAATAGCTAGCTATGGCATTGGCGTTAGAAGTATAAAAGTAAGTGAAAACGCGGTTTAGGCAGTGTGTAGCTCGTCCTTGTTTCTGATTGGTTGTTGGTTGATTTAGGTGTAGGATTCTGGGAGTAGGGTAACACCATCTCTTGTGGGCTCTTCGTATTTGTGTGACTCGTTTCTCGCGTTTTGTGAAGAGTCGTATCAGGTTGTGTAAAACTTGTAAGTTAGTAAAGTTGTAGTAATTCGAAGTAAATTCGTATGGTGGTCATTCGTTTTGAACAGATTGGGAAAAGCTGTCCCTTAAGGTGCTGGTATCGCTTTGTGTAAATTCGATCCTACAAGCTTTAATTCTTTATGAAAGTGGATGAAACTTTCCAAATACCTTATTTTCGTGCTCTTTAACATTCTGGGACCAGTCCCGGATTTTTAGGTTTAAAGATAGGAAAGTTTTGGTTTTTGCTCTTATTCTCTCAGTATATAGTCGCTACACCGGATTGGTTGTTATGGCTGGAAAGAAGGCACCAAAATGAACATTTTTGCTTTTACAACTTTTGAGCTACCTCTAGTGGTTAAGGCAGTATAAGCCAAAAACGATTTTTGGGGTCAAAAAATGGCCATTTTTGACGAAATCAGTTTTTTCAAAATTACTGCCAAATCTTACAGACAATTTCGGCTTATTTATACTCAATCGATGCACCGTCCAATTGCGTATTTATCAATACCTATTCGCTGGAGTTCGTTGCTTTAAGCTAGGGAATTCGCCGAAAAACCATTTTGGCAAAATTGCGATTATTTTGTTTTGAACATTGATTTCTCAAAAACCGCCCAATGGATTCGAGTGATTTTGGGCTGAATGAAAATTCGCCCTATTGCGGAGGGACATTTTTCTTGGTTTGAGCTAAAACATCTCCAGGTGTGAGAAAACTGAGCAGAAAGTTGCGAAATTTCGTGTCATCGCGCATTTGCCGGATTTTCTGGAGTACTGAGACTTGTTGAGCCAAATCCAAAAAAAGTCCCTCGGCCCACATCTCCTTCATATCATGGCACAAGCATAAATTTTGGCTGATTCTACAGTTTTGAGAAATCGATGTTCAAAAATTTTTGATCTATATGCAGTCTGTCAGATGTCAGCATGTCGGAAGTTTATTGCTATTTTTGCCAATTTTGCTAGTTTCGTAATGTAATGTTAATGTACAGATAATAAGCTTTAAAACGATGTATAAAGCTCTTTCCAACTCCCAAAATTGCGAAAGTTATAGCGTTTTGAAAAATCACCACAAAAGCACTGCACAAAAGGATACCGGCACCTTAAGTCAAGTTTAGCGTCTACTATCCTCGCACATTCTCTAAGGCTCTCTCTCTTTTCTTAGACCTAGATATCACACACTGAACACGTACTTGCATGCAATCTTTTACTGAAGTCCAACATAATAGTTTATTTAATGAGATACGATAGTATCCTACATAAGAGATAGCTAATTTACTTATCACAGATTACTCGTGCTTAACCCTTAAATGCATAACCTGGGCCAAATTGACCCATCCCCTTGTTTAAACAGCTCTGTACAGCGTAGAATGGCTTTTTATCCGGTGACTTATTGTGACATCTCACAAAATTCTGTGATACCCAACTAAAAACCAAGACAAAGTCGCAAGAAAATTCTTGTTTCTGGCTGAAAGAAATTATTTTCAATATTTAACTCCTGGGTCAATTTGACCCAGCTCATGAAATTCACAATTCACAAAGCAACACTCAAATTTGAATTCTGTGTGACAAGTCACAGCGTTTTCTCGTCTCAGCTGACGAATTTGTGTGCACAATAGTGGTAAATTTCATTCAATTTTGACTATTTGTCGTATTGGATGGCAGCATGGTGACTAGAACTACTCTGCTAGGTGTCAAAGACAAATGTTGACTGTCCTGAACAGTCTTGTGCAGTAACGGAACAACGTCTGACAAATTATAGAATTAGTATAAACACCAGACAGATATAAAGTACTACGTTAGGTATCCCGCAAGTGCTGGTAGTAGGGTTCCAACCGGCCAATTCTGTAGGATCCTAGTGCTTCCTGGCAAGAATTGTATAGACGGTGGTAATTGCTTTCGGAAAGGGTGTTTAAGCTTTTCTTTAAGCTTTTCGTTTAAGCTTTTCTTTGAGAAATTGTACTGTGGGATGATTTTGGGATTCAAAATTATTGCTATTTTGACTGACCGCCATAGGTGCTTGGGCTTTGGCGCTTTGACTAGGAATTGTTTTCAGCTACTACTCCACGATTTGACTGAACTTGATTTGCTATTCCGTAGCTTTTGGTAGCATTGTATCAGCAAAGGGTGCTACACGAAGCTAAAATAAGTGTTGGGTCGAATTGACCCAGGTTATGCGTTGACGTCTGTAAAATAGTTTATGCATTTAAGGGTTAAAGTAAAATCGATCACTTGCAGCTAAGGTGGTGGTGCTACTAGATTTCTAATAAAGCTGTTTTAACCCTGAGGTATTGGATATTTGAAAACTGTCAGAATTTAAGCAGTCTGATTGATTGCAATTGCAATTCCAGCCACTTTGTTTAGGGTCAGCGCATTGCATTGCAGGGCCATACTGGGGAAAACAATTTGGAAAAAATAAATTGAAAGGTAAGCATAAGAAAACTTATTTATTCTTTTATTTCATCAGTTTAGAACAGACTACGGACAGCTGTTTTCAGAAAGCTTAACACAAAACAGGTGCGATTCAGGAAAAGTTTGGGATTGATAGCTGCGATTTTTCCGCGAATCCTTCAGGAAATGAAAATGCCTGATCCTTTCCGTTGTTGCCGTCGACGCATGAAATTGTCGCGCATGGAATATTTCGAAGATAATCCATTCTATCCTTCATGGATCT
>JASAND010027303.1:0-27112 GCA_030248195.1 Trissonchulus latispiculum | reverse complement strand
AATTCGTTTATTAAGTAAACGCAACACCTGACAGGTTAGTTACATAATAATCGTTACGCTAAGTGGAGCAGAACTAGCTTAATCATTTGAGCTACTCTTTGAACAGTTCATAGTGAGAATGTATTACTTTCAATGTTTGATTGAACTATTTTTTATCATACACTCAAGGTGATAATGATATTCAGAATTAAATTGGAGCTTTGTGAAACATCCCGCATAGATAAGCATCAATATCCACTTTTTTCTATTTATGAAACTAAAGTTTTTGCTTACTTTAGGATGAGCTTCCTCCCTTCAGCACATTTTAGGGTGAACGTTTAGGGAATATTCCATTTGTGGACAAAAGAAGGGTTTCTGCCAGATGAGTTAATATTCAAACTTTTCTCTCTAATTCAAAGGAAGAAAGGGCTTTGGGGGGCCTTAGCTCCTCATTTAGGGTTATCAAACATCTATGAAAGGGGGAAGGAAGAAAAAGTTTAGATTTTAGAAATTCCTGTAGCGTGGCCAGTGATTGTTCTGAAAGCGAAACTTCGTTACTTTTGGATAAAAGCTAAAATCAGGTCCGGCACAGGAAAAGTTTGCAACTCGGGGCCGAAGCTATGGGGAGGGCAGACCCATAATAAAAACAAGAAACGTTTAAAATATTTTAAGTAACAGTTCACATAATTATTCTGTTCAATGTGTCTGCCTGTTTTAGCATCCTAGGACTAACCTGGGGACTAATTAGACGCTCGTCACTAATTTGATAGATTGAAGTCGTCCCCCTGTGCGCTAATTATCCCCCTCTGGTGAAAGTTTCCGAAAGAAAAATGCCCCTTCCCTCCCTGTTGAAGAAGTCAAGCAGGCCGAGTCAGGATGACAGGGTTAGACTACAGGACTACGGCTCTATGCAAGACTCTACTAGTCTTGATGAGCCGTTAGGAGGCACAGAAAATGAGTACTCTAAGGATGACAAAAGAGCAGACCCTTTACTGGAAAATGGGTCCAATTCAGAGGGTCTAACGCCGCCCCCCATCCGAAGAAGCATGTCCTCAACCATCTTTTTCAATGATAAACACAAGGCCATAGATTTTGTGCTGGCCTTCAGGCCTGTGGACGCCTCCGGGTCCAAGGGCACCCTACTGGGTCACTATCGGTTGCAGTACGAAAAACGCCTGAAGGATCAGGGCCTAAAGTTGGAGTACGAGGGCATCGATCAGTCGCAGGATGGAAGGACGAGTTTCGTCAAAATCCACGCGCCCTGGGACGTGCTGACCCGAACGGCGGAGATCAACCGGGTCAAAATGCCGATCAGGATCAACGATCTGGAGGAAGAATCGAAGAGCAATCTGATCGAGAATCTGTTTGGGAGAAATCCGTTTCGACTGGACGAAGAGGCTCAGCGACCGGAAACGCAGTATTTCACCGCCGCCTTCAGCCGGGATCGAGTACATCAGTTTCTGATCCCGAATCGCAGCACATTCTTTTCGCCGACGCAGCGCATTCGAATGGTCTGGGATCTGATGCTGCGAACGACGATCGAAATCGCCCACAACACCGCCGATGGGAGCAGCGAAGCCGTGGGACTTCGCTGGCTGTTGAACCAGGGCGCCTATGTCGCGGCCTACCCGGTTCACGACGGGGACTACAAGGAACGAGCTGAGGGGGGTTGGGAGAAACGAAATCCCCAGGAAATACCGCTGAGACAATGGCTCTTTACCTATTGGGCCCAGCCCCGGCAATGGTACAAGTATCAGCCGTTGAATCAGATACGGAACTACTATGGTGAGAAGGTGGGGATCTATTTTGCCTGGCTTGGTTTCTACACTCGGATGCTGATCTTTCCGGCCATCGTGGGAACCCTGTGTTTTGTGTTTGGGATTGGGTTTGCGGCCACTGACGTGGCGCGGCAAGACGTCTGTTACTCCGCAAACGTCTCCAATATGACCGTCTGTCGCCTGTGTCCGCGGCGTGTCTGTCCGTTCAAACCGCTGAGCGCCAGCTGTCTGTACGCAACACTGACCTATATATTTGACAATAACGCTACAGTATTCTTTGCCCTTTTCGTGTCGGTTTGGGCCGTTGTTTTTCTGGAACTGTGGAAACGGCGGCAAGCGGAGCTTTCCTGGGATTGGGATGTTCGGGATTTGGAATTCGTGGAGGATACGGTCCGACCCGAATATCAGGCAGCCGTGAAAACGAAACGAATTAATCCGGTAACCCAGGAGGAGGAACCCTATCTCCCCAATCGGAGTAAGGTTCAACGAGTGCTGGCCTCTGGCGCTACAGTGGCATTCATGCTTTTCGTGGTTCTGGGGATTTTGGCCGGAATTATTTTTTACCGGATTGTCGGTTCCGGACTTTACTACCAACTGAAGGATCCGGTAGTGGAAAAGATATCCGCCCCAATTGTGACCAGTATTACCGCTGCGGGCATTAATGCCGTCTGTATTCTGATTCTGGGCAAACTGTACGAACGGTTGGCTTGGCTCCTGACCTCCAACGAATTTCCGCGGACCGAAAACGATTTTGAGAACAGCTATACCTATAAAGTGTTTATTTTTGAATTTATTAACTACTACGCGGCCCTATTCTATATCGCCTTTATCAAGGGCAAAATCTTCGGTCCGCCCAACAGTAAGGGTTATGTGGACAGGTGTGACCCCGTGGGCTGTTTGATTGATGTCTGTATTCAGTTGGCAATTATTATGATCGTGAAACAGATCATCAATAATGTGATGGAGATTGGGTGGCCTGTGATATCCAATTGGTGGAAACGGCGACATAATGTGGCTGAGACTGAGGATAATAAGTATACCAGGTTAGATAACAATTTATAATAATGATAAAAATTATATTTAAATAATAATAACAATAATAGCATAGTAATAATAAATAATAAATAAAATCAGACAGAAACAGAGGTGGAGGGGGAACATACTCAAAAAATTACTGCTAAATATTTCATTCAGTTTCGAACAGTTTTCATTTTATTTCTAGGAAAATGGGATGGTGTTTTGGGAAAAATTAAAGGTGTTCACGCTTGAAACAGTTTTTTAAGTATTAAAGCTTAGCTTGTATCCAGTACTAAATGCTACTCCCAACTAACTAACTGCTTATTAGCGAACACAGGGCTAAAGCTTCTTGCGGAAAATTTATTTCGCAAGTACTTACATATTTTCTGCGACCTTATCCTCCACATTTGCAACAACCTAACCTCAGAAAGTATGCAACATCTTGCTAGTATTGCTTTTCTTATTTCACTTCTGGCAAGTTGCCAGGCTGCTTGCCCCTATCAAGGTCGTGTAAAGGATTCCAGGGGTTATGTTTATATAGTAGAGTCAGATTGTAACAGCGTCTGCAAGTTTTCCTGCACTGAAGACACTGTTGATAATTGTTTTTATTGCCCAACCCCGCAATTTTATCTACCAAAGCATCCGCTGTATGTGGCAACCACCCCCAGACCTACCATACCGGGGGTTACTCCCAAAGCAAAGCTCACTACAAAGTTTGTTCATACGGATCCGTTTGGCAATCGGTATACGGTCCCTGATCCGTGGGCCACTAAAAAGTGCACCAACCAGCGCAAAAAGGGCCTTCCAAGCTATGGCTACGAGGATCTGTCGGACTGTTTGGCGGTCTGTAAAAATCCGTGCGATCCGGGAATTGCGGGAGACGGTTGCGCCTACTGCGATCCGAAAGACTACGCCACAAATCATCCCCTGTACGGAATGAGTGGAGAAGTGGAAACGAGAGAGAACAGTTCGAAAAATTTAAATTTTAGCTTTTTTCTTAATTTTAATTTTGTCTTGATCGCTTTGGCGGTTCGATAGAAGGATCGGTGCAAAGGAATAGCTTAATGTTTTGTGTGGAACCAACTGTGGGTTTTTCTGTAAAACAGTTTGCACTCTCGTAATTATTTAGCTTTCGTAACTTGTTAGTTTTTCGTTGCAATATTCTCCGTTGATTGATGAAATAAATCATATCCGATATAAGCTTCCTAGAATTGTGGCTTTTCTAACATTACTTCAGTCTTTCTGTTGTCATAAAATTTTGCATTTCTGCTTCATAATTATAAGAGAATCGTGTCGGAGAGCGATTTAACGGCTATGCCAAGAAATTGCCAAGTGATAAATTGGGGTGACAGGGGTAATTTTAATAAAATTACCCCTCACACTAAGTTTGAGCTCATAGATTTTGTGAAACTTTCCTGCCTTGGACAATGATTTAGAAAATACAAGGTGAAACTATTATGTTAAAACTAACCAGCCAGACAAAGATTAATTACAAGTTTAAGCGTGCGTAAGTATGGGTGTCTGTCTCTGAGTCAGAGATTTCTTCGATATAATAAAACTGACGTCCCGTAGTTTAAGATTAACTCATAACAATTAGTATGCTGTAATAAGTGTAAGTTATGGAAAAGTGGCGAGAATATGCTCGTCCCATTAGTGTGCAGGCTTAAGGGGGACGACTAAACTTTTGCTCCCAGTTTCTTGGATCGGCTTCATTTTTTTGCAGGAATATACACCATGAGCGTGGGTCAAAAATACTGGTCATTGGTTCTTAGCTGGCTCTCAATATCTCGCCAAGCACCCGAGAATTGGTCCGACCCCACTTTTGGTGACACCCACTAAACACTGAAAAATTCTCTTTGCTGTTTGGTTCAATGGAAACATTTAAAATTTGGCATACTGAGAGAAGACATATTGGGTAACGTACACATGGCATTAGCTTTGCTGTAACCCTTACGGTTTAGGTAGAGAACAATCCTATCCTACATGTTATCCTAAACCTGAAGAATCGTCAAAAATTTTGAAAATTTTGGCTACCGAATCAAATAATTTATTTCTGGTGCGACCCCGGAAGCTGAAATTTGTAGAAACATTACATCCCATAGGTCTAGAAAATTATGCCAAATATGAACGAATTCTGCCTAGGCATTATTCGTACCAGTTCTCAGGTGCCTGGCGAAGCCGCTAGGAACCAGGCAAGATCCAATGACCAAGTATGTTTGACCACACACATGGTGTATATTGATGCAAAAAATGAAGCCGATCTAAGAAATTTTAGTCGCCCCTCCTGACCTGAGGCTTAGCTGACCCAGATCCAGAAGGCTCAATCTGTCACTCTTTCAACCACCTTTTTACACTAAAAGCTTTGAACTGCTTTGGGGGTTTATTCATGGCAACAATGCAATAAGTATATCTTGCCCTGGACAGCACCAAAAATGTTTAAGAATAGTTGCGGAATAGGAAAAGACTAACTACTAGTCTTCAATTCAAAAATCGGTCTTAGCCTTCTGCTATTCCGCTGCTATTCTGAAAGTTATAGGTTGGTGCAGCCCAGGGTAAGAGTAGTTCAGCGAAATGTGACCACTGTACCCTGTTCACAGCAAACTTTTCATGCATGTTATGTTGAGCCCCCGGAAAGATTTCACCGGTGCAATTTTTTCGGGGGGGGGTTGGAAATTTCTCAGGGGAAAAACTTCACCGTGACACTGGCAACATCAGCTTTCGAAGGCTCTACAGGACAATACGCAGCATAGACTTATTTCAACGTTTACTTTCCATCAAACCTATAAAATGTTATGTGCCTTATTTACTTAGCGTAAAAGAGTATACGTATTTTCTGCGACATAATCCACCACATTTACACCAACTTCAGAGCAGCAGGAAATATGCAACATCTTGCAAGTATTGCTTTTCTAATTTTGTTGGTGGCAATGTGTCAGGCCGCTTGCCCCTATCAGGGTCGTGTACCCGACACCCGAGGCTATGTCTTTATCATAGAGTCTGACTGCAGCAGTGTCTGCAGGTTTTCCTGCGTCGAAGACACCGCAGACAGCTGCTTCTACTGTTCAACCCCGCAATTCTATCTGCCAAAGCATCCGCTGTATGTGGCGACCACCCCCGGGCCTACCATACCGGGAGTCCCCCGCAAGACAACTACCACTACTAGCCCAGCTGATCTAACGGACCAGTTTGGAGATCCGATCCTACCGCCCGATCCGTGGAATCGAAAAAAGTGCGCCAATTTGCCGGACCATGGTGTGCCGACCCACGGTTTTCCGGATTTATCCCACTGTTTGGCCTCCTGTAGGCAGTATTGCGATCAGAAACTTACAGGCGATGGGTGCGCCTATTGCGATCCGAAGTACTATGGCACCAATCATCCCCTGTATGGAATGGCTGGAGAAGCCGATATGAGAGAGAACAATTCGAAAAATTCAAGATTTAATTTTTTTCTGATTTTAAATTTTCTCCTTACTGCTGCTGTGGTTGGATAGAAAGAACAGTTCAAGGAGTTTAGATTAATGCTTTGAGTGGAGCAACTTTGCGTTTGCTGTAAAGTTTGCACTCTCCTAAACATTTAGCTTTCGTAATTTGTTTGGTTTCTGACTAATATACTCCGTTGGTTATTGAAATAAAGCACATCAGTAAGATATAAAATAAATAATAAATAAAAAATAAAACATAAGTTTCCTAGAGTCGACGATTTTAATACTTCAGTCTTCTTGATAACAAAATTTTGTTTTTCTGCTTTACATAAGAGGGTAATATTAGAGAACAATTGAACGCCCAGCCAGGAAACGGCCAAGTGATAAGGAGGCACAACAGCCGGCAATTTCTGAAAATTATATCCCACACCACGTCAATACTGAATTTTAGCTCATGGACTTTTCCAGCCTTAAGGGTAATAATTTAGAAGAGGTCCGGTTAAACTAATAAGTGTGCTAACATTAACCAGACAAAAAATGATTACAGGCTTGTGGCTGAAGAAGCAAGCAATGCTCGAAAGCCAGAATACTTTTAGTATTTAGTACTAATAACAATAAACATTTGTGGCAAACAGTAACAAAATCGGTCAAGCCGTTAATTCACCAGAGCGGAAGAAATCTTTATAAAAACCCATTTTTCGAACTAAAATTTGTACTTTGGCGTCCTGCCAAAAACGGTGAATATGAGATATATTGTTGTCCACCCTAAACTTTTTTGCTTTGTTATGTTGGCTAACGATAGGCGAAAAAGTAGCTCTCTCCGACGATGTGGTGCCAACCCCTTCGTAGCCCCTCCCTTAATTTCTAGGGTGGTGTAGGTATGTCTATATACATAAGAGTGCTTCTAAAAAAATGATAGTACTGTAGCCTGTTCACAGCTGTTAGAGCGAAGCAAACACTTTAGGCAAGTTATGTTGACAATAGTTATTGATATTATTAAAGACTATTGACTACCCGACAACATTCGCTTTCGAAGGCTCTACAGGACGCTACACAGTATAGAATTCATAGGTTAACGCGGGGCGGTCTGGGGTGGTCCAAGCCCCCCCCCCGCTCAATCCGGACAAGGTAAAAGAAAGCCCTAATGCCGTCGCGGATAAGGGGTAACGAAAAAATGACGGCCGGAAATAATTAGTTTTTTACACCAAAAATTTACACAATGTCCGGCTTCGCTGGTAGTTTTTTACTAAAAACTTAATTTTCCGTGAAAATCGGGCGAAACTTAATTTTTTTCTAAAAAATTCAAGATTTTGTTGCGAGTTTCTAAAAAAAGCTGTAAATTTTAATAAAATTAGCGCAAAACAAGCTAAACTGGCATGAATGGTTTGCCGCCGCTTCTTTGTTTTAGGCAGGAATGTAACTCTGTAATATAAATTTTCATAAAAAAATGGTTGCCCATAAAAGGGCAGTTGGGATAAGAAATTTTCTTCTAAATATCGCTGAAAGTTACTTGACTCCTTTTAAAGGGTGTCCTAGCAAATCCACCGGCTAAACTTCACTAACAAGTTCAAAAAACACAGATATTAGGCTTTTCTAAACAATTTGCCCACTTTTGCGGACTCCAACGGTGAAACTTTTGACCATATCTCGATATTCACAAAAGCTAGAGAAATTGCGATTGCAGATTTGGAACCTACGTCCCCGAATTACCCCAGGACTTACTTTTCAATCAAATCCGAGATTAAAAGATTTTATCCATTTTTGACACCTTCACCTGAAAATGGTTGCCCATAAAAGGGCAGTTGGGATAAGAAATTTTCTTCTAAATATCGCTGAAAGTTACTTGACACTTCCTTTTAAAGGGTGTCCTAGCAAATCCACCGGCTAAACTTCGCTAACAAGTTCAAAAAAACACAGATATTAGGCGTTTCTGGGCAGTTTGCTCACTTTTGCGGTCTCCGACAGTGTAAATTTTGGCCATATCTCGAGATTCACAAAAGCTAGAAAAATTTCGATTGCAGATTTGGAATCTACGTCCCCGAATTACCCCAGGACATGCTTTTCAACCAAATCGGAGAGAAAAAGTTTTCGACCATTTTTGACACCTTCCAGAAGAAGATGGTTGCCCATTAAAAGGCAGTTGGGATAAGGAATTTTCGATTAAATATCGCTGCAAGTTATTTGACACTTCTTTTTAAAGGGTATCCTAGCAAATCCACCAGCTAAACTTGACTAACGAGTTCAAAAAACACAGATATTAGGCGTTTCTGGGCAGTTTGCTCACTTTTGTGGTCTCCAGCAGTGTAACCTTTGGCCATATCTCGAGATTAACAAAAGCTAGAAAAGTTTCGATTGCAGATTTGGAATCTGCGTCCCCGAATTACCCTAGGACTGACTTTTCAACCAAATCGGAGAGAAAAAGTTTTCGACCATTTTTGAGAATCGCCTTGCCAGAGAACCAGAACCCCCCTCTAAACCAGAACCATTTTAAAAAATTAAATTCCCTGCCCTGGTCGACTGGGTGGGTTTAGAGCGATGAAATTAAAATGGGCCAGGTTTGGGACCAACCCCCACATACCCACCAAATTTCAGCTCCGGGCGTTGAGCCTAGCTTGAGTTAATAGGGGGGGGGGACAAGAAGAAGAAGAATAATAATAACAAGCTAAACTGGCATGAATGGTTTGCCGCCGCTTCTTTCTTTTAGGCAGGAATATAACTCTGTAATATCAATATATCAATATCAATCATCATCGATTGCAGATTTGGAATCTACGTCCCCGAATTACCCCAGGACAAACTCTTCAACCAAATCGGAAAGAAAAAGTTTTCGACCATTTTTGAAACCTTCCTCTGAAAATGGTTGCCCATAAAAAGGCAGTTGGGATAAGGAATTTTCGATTAAATATTGCCACAAGTTACTTGACACTTCTTTTTAAAGGATGGCCCAGCAAATCCACCGGCTAAACTTGACTAACGAGTTCAAAAAACACAGATATTAGGCGTTTCTGGGCAGTTTGCTCACTTTTGCGGTCTCCAACAGTGTAACTTTTGGCCATATCTCGAGATACACAAAAGCTAGAAAAACTTCGATTGCAGATTTGGAATCTACGTCCCCGAATTACCCCAGGACAAACTTTTCAACCAAATCGGAAAGAAAAAGTTTTCGACCATTTTTGACACCTTCCTCTGAAAATGGTTGCCCATAAAAAGGCAGTTGGGATAAGGAATTTTCGATTAAATATTGCCACAAGTTACTTGACACTTCTTTTTAAAGGATGTCCTAGCAAATCCATCGGCTAAACTTGACTAACGAGTTCAAAAAACACAGATATTAGTCGTTTCTGGGTAGTTTGCTCACTTTTGCGGTCTCCAACAGTGTAACTTTTGGCCATATCTCGAGATTCACAAAAGCTAGAAAAATTTCGATTGCAGATTTGGAATCTGCGTCCCCGAATTACCCTAGGACTGACTTTTCAACCAAATCGAAGACAAAAAGTTTTTGACCATTTTTGAGAATCGCCTTGGTCCCCCCTTACGATTTTAAAAAATTAAATTCCCTGCCCTGGTCGACTGGGTGGGTCTAGAGCGATGAAATTAAAATGGGCCAGGTTTGGGACCAACCCCCACATACCCACCAAATTTCAGCTCCGGGCGTTGAGCCTAGCCTGAGTTAATAGGGGGGGACAAGAAGAAGAAGAAGAAGAATAATAATAACAAGCTAAACTGGCATGAATGGTTTGCCGCCGATTCTTTCTTTAGGCAGCTAAGTTTGTAGCGTCGATTCTCGGGAAATGGTTGCCTCTGAAAAGGTAGTTGGGATAAGGAACTTTTCTAGAAATGGTTGCCCTTGAAAGGGCAGTTGGGATAAGAGATTTTCACTAAATATTGCTAAAAGTTACTTGATACACCCTCTTAAAGGGAGTCCTAGCAAATCCACCAGGTCAGCTTGACTACCGGCTTCGAAAGAAGTAGTGATATTAGGCTTTTCTAAACAATTGGCTCACTTTTGCGGACTCCAACAGCGTAGCATTTGGCCATATCTCGAGATCCACGGGAGCTAGAAACATTTAGACTGCTGATTTGGAATCTGCGTCCCCGAATTACCCTATGACCGACTTTTCAACCAAATCGGACATTAAACGTTTTTATTCATTTTTGACACCTTCACCTGAAAATGGTTGCCCATAAAAGGGCAGTTGGGATAAGAAATTTTCTACTGAATATCACTGAAAGTTGCTTTACACTTCTTTTTAAAGGGTGTCCTAGCAAATCCACCGGCTAAACTTGACTAATGAGTTCAAAAAACACAGATATTAGGCGTTTCTGGGCAGTTTGCTCACTTTTACGGTCTCCAACAGTGTAACTTTTGGCCATATCTCGAGATTCACAAAAGCTAGAAAAACTTCGATTGCAGATTTGGAATCTACGTCCCCGAATTACCCCAGGACAAACTTTTCAACCAAATCGGAGACAAAAAGTTTTCGACCATTTTTGACACCTTCCTCTGAAAATGGTTGCCCATAAAAAGGCAGTTGGGATAAGGAATCTTCGATTAAATAATGCCACAAGTTACTTGACACTTCTTTTTAAAGGATATCCTAGCAAATCCACCGGCTCAACTTGACTAACGAGTTCAAAAAACACAGATATTAGGCGTTGCTGGGCAGGTTGCTCACTTTTGCGGTCTCCAACAGTGTAACTTTTGGCCATATCTCGAGATTCACAAAAGCTAAAAAAAATTTCGATTGCAGATTTGGAATCTGCGTCCCCGAATTACCCTAGGACTGACTTTTTAACCAAATCGGAGACAAAAAGTTTTCGACCATTTTTGAGAATCGCCTTGGTCCCCCCTTACGATTTCAAAAAATTAAATTCCCTGCCCTGGTCGACTGGGTGGGTCTAGAGCGATGAAATTAAAATGGGCCAGGTTTGGGACCAACCCCCACATACCCACCAAATTTCAGCTCCGGGCGTTGAGCCTAGCTTGAGTTAATAGGGTGGGACAAGAAGAAGAAGAAGAAGAATAATAATAACACGACGAGAATAAGGGTTTGCCCTTTTCCTTCGGAAGTAGCGGCAAACCAAAAAGAAACACAAAAACTAGCTGCTCGTGAAAACTTGCGAGCACTTTTTGCCAATGTTCGCGAGCAATTCGCGAGTTGCTCGCGAAAAAAAGAGGGTTACTTTCAGCCGGGACTGTACCCCATGATAATGGTAAAAAGCTATATAAATTTTTTCACCTAAAATTACGGGACTGGTCTCAGAATTAAAGAGCACAATAGGTTATTTCGTAAGTTTTAGCTGTTTACTTACAGTCCCGGCTAGAAGTTACGTGCACTTGCGCTCGCAGTCTGCTCGCAATCTGGTCGCAGTTGTTTTTTGACACTTATTATAGCTCCTGGTTGTCTGATCTTTTACCGCTAAGCTATTTTTACGTATCTATGTGTGTACAGAAAACTAGCTGACTTATGTAGAAAAAGTTAAGTCAAAGGTTTTTATTGAATCTTGTATGCAGCAAATTTTCTATGTACACATTTCCGTAGCTCTTTGCTTAAGGACAAAACTATCATGAAAAACTAATGGCAAAAAGCACACTACAAAACAGTAGAAACGCCAGCAGGTCGCGAGCCAGTCTCGGCTAGCGTGCTGTAACTTTCTAGCCGGGACTGTATATATAAAGGAAAAAGCCGTATGAGTGAAAAATACCCGAAAGAAAACCAACACCTTAGGACATTTAAAATCATGCTTTATGTATATATCACTGTTTTCCTTTTGTATGTTTATATAGATTTTCAACATTCATACTTGTTAAAGCTCTTTTACAATATGGCGAATGCTGGAGATGTAATATTTATGCGTGGAAAGGTATTATATATAAGATAATTCCATCAAGATTCAAGCCTCTCCCCCAAGTTTGTCGTATTCAAGTTCTGTCTAGGCTCTCTCACGAGATTCGTTGTTTATGTTGGCAGGTTGCCAGCTTGCTGTTTAAGCTTTCCTTACTAGTCAATTCGAGTGAAATTATCATAGGGGTCGCGATAGCGACTGTGTGAGTGCGTCAGGTGCATACAACATTATTTACGTAGCAAAAATCCAGGACTGGGTCAGCGCTAGGACAGTTTTTACACCGTTGATGCGGTGACTGCATTTTTCTAACTGTGCGAACTGACTGTAACACCGCTATATTTTTAGGACGATGATGACGATCTTGACGACACCGCTTTGATCGATGCTTACGACAGAGCCGTCGGCCTAGTTTACGTACGTCTTGTCTTGTACGTGCATATTATACTGGACTTACATGTACTTGTATGTACTTGTATATATATATTGTATCGATTTTTCTTGGGGGCCCACAAAAGTCCGTGGGGGACGAGGAATTTTTGGAAGGGGCGAAACGTTTCTTAAAAATTTGATAATAGCGCTATTTTCTAGCATACTTTGTAAAGGGTTGATTTTTATCCCAAAAATAAGCAGATTTAGTGGTCAAAAAGCCAAAAAAGAGTAAATATTCTTCGGAAGAGCAGGAATTGTTTGAAATTTTGACCTTCTGATCTCGTTTTTCTGGGCAAAATTTAGTGCCAATAGGGGCACCTCTAGTTTTGTGGAGGGTAGAGAAGGATTTTGGGAAGAAGGTAGTTCATCCTCCCTTAGAATAATCCTAGCATTATGCAGTCTCCACTACACCTTGTCCGTTTCCTTGGTTATTGTTCTATATTTTGTTATCACAACGCAACTACACACCTAGACCTGAATTCTTCTCGAAAAACACTTGCTGGCCGGCCTTTCGTAAATTCAAATTAGGAGAAACCGGAAAAAACGTCGCTGTCATAAGCGATCCGTGGCGCAACATTTTACTGGTAAGCGGCTGGGGACGAAACTTCGTGCACCTGCTAAAGTCGATGTGTTTATAATTTTATCATGACGTCTCTACGTTTGCTCATTTATCATAGGGGTCGCGGCAGCGACCCCTATAATATGTGTGAAAAGTGGCTGGAGACAGTGTAAAATAAGCTGTGCAGAAGCTACGCAAAATCCTGCGCAAATTGTAGAGCACATCGAGTTTAGTATGTCTGTGAAGTTTCAGCCCCGTATCACTTACCGTTAAAAAGTTGCGCCCCGGACCGGTTATGGCGGCGATATTTTTTTCCGGTTTCTCCCATTTGATGGTTGTATTGTACATAATGTTCGCCGCTTTCACGTGATCTGCAGTGGTGGGCCAACCTAAAGGGCTATGGGGTCTAGTAGTACCCTCTAAAGAATTTAAGAATCACAACTTTTTTGCGCCGCAGCTGCGTCACAGCGCCGCAGTGGCGTCGCAAAGTTGGCTCATAGCGAAAAGTAACCATTTTTGTGGTCGTCGCTCAGGTCGAACGTTTCGAGCTGGAGCTGATTTCTTTTATATTCAGAAATTACATATATTGAACTAACTAACGGTCCAGGTTGCGTTTCTCTATCACTTCCCTACTGGGGTTTTTTTAGGCAAAAATAAGTGGGGGGACGCCCCCCCCCCCCCACTAATGGGGGGGAGGTCCAAAAGTGGGGGGGGGATAAAATGGGCTAAAAATGCCAAAAATACCGTATAAAAAGCCTGTTTTCTACATATACTGTTATAACTAAGCTTAAAGGTGCTCAAAAATTAAGTTTTGGCACCAAAATAGACGATTTTGTACCAAAAATTTTCGGCGAAGCCGGAAAATTTTGAAAATTTTGACCAAAAATCCTAAAAATTTGGCATTTTCTGGGCACCTTAGGGTGAGTGGGGGGGGACGCCCAAAAAAGTGGGGAGGGGGGAAGAGGTCGCGTGTAGGGGAACCCAAAAAGTGGGGGGCGCCCCCCCCCCCCCCCCCCAGTAAAAAACCCCCAGCCCTAGCGACCACAGTGACCCGTCAAAGATGGCGAAAATTCGAAAAATGGAAAATCGAAATTTCTCGTATCTATTTAACTATTCTATTTATTTTATTTAATTTAATCTATTTAACGTTTTCTCGTATCTATCTAAAATCTATTTAACTTTGAAAGCTCAAATCTTCCATACAATGGTTTTCTGGCACGGAGAATCGCTTCCCGCAGTCAGTTTTACCGTCAGACCCACCCATCTTGCTGGGCTGGTTCCACTTTGCCGTCGGGAGGGTCAAGTCGGAAACCGCTTCCTGGAGGTCCATAGTAGGCTCTTCCTGGCCTCTCAAAACTTTGTCTATAACAAACAAAACAAACAAACAAACAACGTAATTTATTCTGAAGACAGACAACCATTACAATAAGCTTTCAACAAATTTTTAATGTAGCTGTATGCAATGTATGTATAAACACTATTCGGTGTTTATACAAACACTGTGCGGTGTTAGTAAAAAGCAAACAGAAAAAGAGAAGGAAGAATCTATCAAATCAATATATGTACGTCTATTGTTAGGATGAAAGTTTCAGAAAAGGGATGGGGAAAACCACTCGTCTGGTTACGTACTTCAACCCCCCGACCCTTCAAAAAAATCGAAAAATCCATTCTACTACAATAGACCGTTCGAAGTCGTTAATGCTGGGAGAATCAACAACTAGTAAGTTGGGCAAACTGTTCCAAATTTCAATAATTCTATTTGTGTAAAAACATTTAGTGGACTCCCTTGTGCAACGTGCGTGCGCCTAACTTATACGCATGACCTCTCAATCCAATGCTAGGTGCCAACAAAAAATAATTCATTGAAGCTTAAGGAGATTTTTGTTAAAACATATTCTATACATTAATTTAAGGTCGGCTAGTAGTCTTCTAATTTCTAAGGACTGTTGACCTAATATCTCCAACCGTTGCTTATAGGTCATTGCTTGCATACCGGGCATACGCTTAGTAAATCTTCTCTGGACGTTTTCTATCATGTCGATATCTTTTAATAAAAACGGTGACCATGCTGGTGAGTTATATTCTAAAATAGGCCTGACATAAGTATTGATTATTCTAATTAAAAATTTTCTATTTCTAGTTTCGAATGATCTAAAAAATGCAGGCAAATTTTATTTGCTTTTTTGCGATTTTATTACAGTGTCTAGATGTTCAGATGAGGTGTAATTCCAAGGTCTACTGCATGATCCACCACCTCAAGGTCCTGACCGTCCATGACATAGCCGGAACCATCATTATCTGCAACAGAACCATATACTAAAACCAGACACTTTGAAAAAGACAGTCTAAGCTGCCAGATATTAGCCCAGTTGCAGACAAGGTTAAGATCCTCCTGAAGTATTGCTGATTTAGGCTCGTTTGTGGACAGGTATATTTTCGCATCGTCAGCATAAAGACTAATGCTAGAATTGACAATTACTTCAGGCATGTCATTTACGTAAATCAGGACCAAGAGGGGACCAAGTACAGTACCCTGTGGAACACCACTCACTACAGGATGGGTGCTAGAGACAGCGTTGTTAACTTTAAATTTCTGAGTTCGGCTGGAAAGAAAGGACTGTACCCAGTTATAAACTTGTCCAGTAATACCATACTTTCCAATTTTAACATTAATTTCCTATGACTAACACTATCAAAGGCTGGCGTAAGTTAAGTAGATTGTCTAGTAAGAAAAGACATTAGATGTTCCTTAATTATTTGTTCAAGAACTTACAGCAAGCAGAAGTAAGGCTAATAGGTCTATAGTTTTCGGGTTGTGATGGAGATCCTTCCTTTTGAAAACGGGGGATAGATATAGTAGCTTCTTTCCAAATCTTGGTAAAATTCCACTACGGAGAGATTTGAGGAAGACACACCGAAGAGGTTCAGCGATTAGGTCCAGAAGAAGTTTTAGGAGGAGCCTTTTTAAGATATTTAATTACTGTATCTACAGAAAGGTCAATGTGGCTTATAGTACTATTTGTTCTATGGTCAATATTTGATTGTTACCATCATCTAAGGTAAAAACACTAGAGAATTGAGAATTCAACATTTCAGCTTTATCAAAATCTGACAGAGCTTCCGAGTTTTCGTTTTGCAGGGCAGGAATAGACCCTTTGGAGGTGAGTTTCTTTTATAAGAAAAAAGAGATTTTATGTCATTTTTGTTAAGTATCTTTTCCTCTAGTTCGTGTTTTTGCTGTCGTAAATTTCGACGAATTTCTTTACTAGCCTCTTTAAAATTTTTTAAGTCATTAGCGCTTTTCGTTGTCTTATATTTTTTCCATAACTTCTTCTTTCTAAGTAACAAACGTCGTAAAGTAGCAGACGCATAATTCCTTTTAGTACCAATTTTTGCTTTAGGAACAAATTTTTCTATTGCAATTTCAATTATATTAGAGAAAATTTCCCAAGTTTCTTCTACGGCTAAGGTACCTCCATGAAATAAACCATTCCAGTCTATGGACGAAAGAAAATCCTCCATGGCCGACCAGTGAGCTAGTTTAAAATTTTGTGCACTTGAAGCTTGCTTGCTCCGGTTTGATCCTCGTGTTTTCGAGGGAAAAGTAAAACTTTATCATTGCATGGTCACTCGAAGAAAATGGTTCTATGATATCAACATGACCTAGATAAATGTCACTACACAACACTAAGTCTAAGTTATTATTACCTATAGTTGGTTCTGTAACCAGGTTTGACAGTCCGGCTCCACTGACACACTGAAGGAAATCATTAGCGGTCTCTCCAGTAGTGGTACTGGAACGCCAGTCGATATGGGGAAAGTTGAAGTCACCAACCAATAGGCATTCGTGGTCTACAATACATAGCTCGGTTATGTCATGAAACAGTAAATTATTATGTTCGGGTAATGCCAACATAGAACGGTAAACAACACCAACACGGAGTTTAGCTGTAGGGAAGTGCACATCAAGAAACATAATCTCAATAGGACCGTATGAAGCTGATTTGATTAATTTAGTGTTTAGCTTATTTCGAACGTATATAATAACTCCTCCATGTAAACCAACTTCACGGTCAATACGATACAACGAAAAGCCTTCAACATCGACATGCGTCATCATAAGCAGAGGAAAGCCAAGTCTCGGATATACATACGATATCTGGGTTCCTTGACTGAATCTCCAATTTTAACTCTTCCATTTTGTTGGTTAAGCACTGACAGTTGAAGTACAAAACACTATATATGTTTGATAGGGTCATTTAATTTGATTCGAGCATTTCCATGATTTAAGTAACCAGACGGACTTAGTTTGGTTTATGCGGATGAATATTAGACCGAACTACGATTCTGCCTCTGCTTATAATAACATTCTCATTATTGGCACGGCGCCGCTTCAGCTCTTCCCGAAGCTGGCGATCAGACTCACGCTGAGCAAAGGTCAGATCCGGACGGCACCAAGCAGGCCGGTCGTCCCCGACCCCAGGAGAAAGCTGGTGAAAACCACGAAGAAAGGTGGTCCTTGCCCCGTGGTTTTTGAAACCAACCTTCAGGATCCGAGGACGCCCCGGCCTGGTTGGGCCGTCCCGAAAGACCCAGTCAACGAGAGTCCGATCCAATTCAAGAGCTTCGGCAAAAAGACGTACAGTGTCCAAGTCATTGCCCCGTTGGGGGAGTCCAATGATGACTAAATTCAGCTTCTTGGAGTTCGCTTCTTCCATGTCACGAAAAATTGAGCTGATCATATTTGGCAGAGATTGATTGAATCGTTCCAACTGGTCAATTCTACGTTGAATGGCGGTCAGACATTGATTGCCTTAAGAGGTTACAGTGGGAATTCCAGTCACCTGGTCCGTAAGGGAAACCTCGTTCGAATTAGTTATCTGCGATATCAATGTGGCTAACTTCAGTTCAGTATCAGCTAATTTGCGGTCAGTCTCTTGCTGCTTATTCGCCTGCTCAACGAATTTAACCTCCAGCTCGGATAACTTTGACTTCATTTTCTGAAAGTCCGAAACGCATGCCGAGCAGAAGATACCAAAATTTTCAGGACAAAACATGTTGTTCCCTGTTTTCCGAAATATGGCATCCGGAAGCCCGATGCATGAATGATGCATTAGACCGCTACACCCGGGGCAGCGAACATAACAAGCAGGCCCCTAAAAGGGACAGGATTCCGCATTAGAGCGGTGGTTTGTGTAACGTATAAGGAAAGTGTTGCAAGCATTACTGCAGTGGAAGGAAATTGAAAGAAGAGGAGGATTTTATTATTTTGCAATTTGGCTGCTGCCACAGTGTTTGACGTTGTCTGACTAAAAAATGATTAATTCCGAAAAATGGCTTTAAACTCTGGAGAGAACTCTAAGCCTGTATGATCGCAGTATTACCGCCATTGACTCTCTCCCGTTTCGGACTAAGGCTTTGCCTTAGTGACTGCAGGCAGGCGTTTTTCATTATTTATTAATGGTTGTATCCTTCGTGGATCCGAATGCTAGCCCGCGTTTTCCTCATTCTCTAGACGCAGAATTCTCTCAGTAGGAATTAAGAAATTAAAGTTCAAATATTTATGCATAAAAAGTAAAGCTACGGGCATGGCGTAAAGCAGATAAAATTTGTCCAAATTTGTTATAGCTTAAAACCAGGGATGCACCGGGGCCTGGCCCCGGCACCGGGGCCAGGCCCCGGCCCCGGCCCCGGCCCCGGCCCCGGTGGGCAGGCCCTGGTACCGACCGGGGCCAAAAATTGGCAAAATTTTGCAATTTTTTGACCAAAATTTTGAATTTTCGAAAGTTAAAAAGTGTGACAAATCGTTTGTTTTCCAGCCGCTATGAATGAAAACATCGATAGTAACGTTTGTATATCAAAAATTATTGCAAAATTTAAATTTTCAAGAAAATTTTTGAAAATTTTCGATTTGGACCCCCAATTTCCAGGCCCCGGCCCCGGCCCAGGTGCCGGGGCCAAGGTGGCCCCGGCCCCGGCCCCGGCCGGGGCCCTGATGAGGCCCCGGCCCCGGCCCCGGTGTATCTACAGAGTGCTCCGTCAGCCGCACAAACGCAAGACTGTTCAACTGAGCTCTTCTGCTGTGATGCCTAATTTGCATATACTTTATCCATCCATTTAATTTCCTCTTTTCGAAATAAATTTCCTTTTTAATTTTATCGGGGGGGGGAAGTAAAAACAGACAAATTTAGTTCTTGTGCCCCCATTATTTTTGAAAGGAAATAAAGTACAAAATTGTACCATTTGTCCCGCAGCAAACAATCCACAAAATTAAATAAATCAAATTTTTTGCTGTCGACAATGCAGCCCCCCGCGGCTAAAAAAAGATACTGGAAAATAGTGCTAAACATACAGAAACATGCCATTTAGAAATTGAAGTCCTTGTCTTAAGCATCTATTTTCCAAAGCAATGATTCCGCCTCCAGGCGGAATAAAAATCCATGGTAGCGATCTGAGACACGCATATCCGACACTGGCCCAGCGCCGACTGGCCCAGCGCCGAATTACCAGGGCTTGGGCGGGCTGGCATCGTACTGATGTAGAAATCGAAATAATGGTAGGCAAATGATAAGCAATTATATAGTAATTGAACCAATATATATACGTAGGTTCGTAATAAAGAACACAATGTAGAACCGCTGATATGGGCAAAAAAGGCAAAGGAGACAGTTGCCAATGACATATGAGGCCTGAATCAAATGGGTTAAAACCAAATCAAATGGGTTATTATTGTGAGAACTAAACGTTTTAAACTGTATTATGGACTTTCTGACTCAATATTGACCTTTTTTGTTAGAAACGTGTTGGCGAACAAGTTTGCGAGTTTAAAAACGCTGTCTAATGAAAAAATTATAGTCAGGTTCCCAAAAAAATAATCAGAGGCAAAGTTCCCAAAAAAATCAGAGCCAGATCTGCCAACTGCTTCGGCCGTTTCGAGCCAAACTTGGCACACAGTAAGCAGAAGACCTTAGCCAGATAATATATTAGTTAGGTTTTATAGCTCATCTCGCGTAGCCAAGGCGCCAGATCAAAGACTACCA
Source organism: Trissonchulus latispiculum (assembly GCA_030248195.1). Classification (NCBI taxonomy): domain Eukaryota; kingdom Metazoa; phylum Nematoda; class Enoplea; order Enoplida; family Ironidae; genus Trissonchulus; species Trissonchulus latispiculum. Next base: position 7,041 of record JASAND010027303.1, on the reverse strand, counting down.
CCCCAAAATGACCTCTATGTAAGTTTTGACTTGATCTTGGAAAATCAGTCTCAAAACAGTAAGGGAAAACTTCTCAAGTCCCTAATTATGGTTGGTAGGTAAGACACTAAAGTGCTCACGATACCACATATTCTAGCTCTGCTGGCTCTTATGCTTCGTCCTGGGCTACCTGATTTTTTTGGGAACAAGTTCCCAAATAAAAACTCTCTTTGAACTTCGCTGAAATGGGCAATTCTACTCTGTAAAATCACGCATATGGCCCTATTAGCGTTGTTTTAGAACGTTTAGCGCCATAAAATTATTCAAACTACTCATACCCCTACCTGAGCTCGTTTTCGTAGGACTAGGCGGGCTCAATACAAATGTTGCAAAAATTCGTCCTGTTACGGCTCGGAACGGAGCATTATTGATAATTTTTTTGCTGAATTAACGCTAGTAACAGATTATTTAGTATAATTAAGCCAGAATATACAATAATATGCTAGGTTTAGAAAAGTTTTTACGATAGTCCTAGCATGGCAGACTGCTCAGAAGGTTTGTGTTAGTGATGTTCAGTGTTGTCACAACTATCCCGATAAATCTTTTGCACGTTTTGTGTGCATAAAATATTAATTGAAAGCACGCTAAAAGTGCAAAAAACGTCATCGTAATTGTTCCCTTGGTGAAATATAAGTTGCCTAAACTCACAACCCTTGACGCACCAAGTCAGGGCAGGCTTACGTTGTAAAAGCATGTCACTGTAGAATGGGTGGACGCTACAGTTCCAATTAGTATCTTATAATGTTAGCTAGTTACGGGCTATATATGGGCCATATAAGTTATGTGCTAGCCCTTCTCTGTTATTATAAATGGGGTGATTTTTTATTTGGGAACGACTGATTTTTTTGGGAATCGTTCGCAAAAAAAATCACGGAAATTTTTTAATTACTCTAGATAGCTATGAGCTACAGCAGGGATAGTAGGTGGGTAAATGTGTCAGGCCAAGCCCTATTCATATATACCTTAGTTGGGCTAGCCCACCTAAGTTTGCGAGAGTACAGGGCAAAAAACTGTTTCGTGATTTTTTTTTGGGAACCTGACTATACTTCATGGTTGAATGTTGTTTGGTATTGGAAACGGCTGAAAATGCTATTTTTGGCATAAAATAGAAATTTTTGGGGGGGGGGGGGTTGGAGGGTCTCCAGAGCTCCCCTCCCCCAGAAAAAGTACGGGGGAGCCTCCCCCACCCCAAATCTCCGTTACACCTGTCTTCCCCCTTAATGAGGTCTATATTTTTGGCAAATTTTCAAAAAATTTTTAGCGTCGCAGGAGATTTTTTGTACAAATGGCTATTTTTATGCTAAATCTATACAGGGTATTTTTTACAGGGGGGGGCGGGACCCCCCCCCCGAAATTGACCTTCTCCTCCCCGAAAATGCCTTCCCCCCCGAAATCGCCCCCCCTTCGGCAAGACTACCCTCCCCCCAAGTTGAGGGGAGTGTCGGCCCCCAAACATTTTTGGGAGTGGTTTGGAAAAATTCCCCAAAATTATACCTACGCTGTACTCTCCCGAATCCCCCAAATTTCGGACCTCAGGAAATCTAAAAAAATAGCTTAAAACGGAAAAATTTCTGTATTTTAACGCCTTTTTCCTCAAAAGGCGTTACGGTTTTACGCGTTTTTACACGGTTTTACGCCAAAAATTGAGACAAAGTTTCAAAATGAACCATTTTTCAAATCTTGCTAAACTTTTTGGTCCCAAAAAATGCTGGGAGGGTTCGGTTAAGGAGGCAACCAAAAGTGGGGGAGGGTAAGTCAAAGAATCTGAGAGCATATGTAGATGTACCTTGAGAAAATTTTGGGGTGGGGGTAGCCGAAATTAGGGTAGGTGGGGTCAGCCGGGTTTGGGTGGGGTGGGGTCCGGAAAAATCGAATTTGGGAGAGGGGGTAAAAAATTTTTCTTAAAAAATTGAAGAAAAAATTTGCGATTTTGCTAAAAAAGCGCTATTTACAACCAGAAATTAGCAATGTTACAACCGATTTGTTCAATTTTTCGAAAAAATGGAACTTTTGAAAAAAAATTTCGACTTTTTCTTAATTTTGAGCCAAAATTTTGAGGGTTGGGTTTGGCAAATTTGGGTGGGTGAGGTCTGGGATTTGGCCATTTGGGGGTGGGGTCTGTCTCCAAAATTCCGAGGGTGGGGTCGGGACTTCTCCATTTGGGGGAGGTGTTCCCCCACTCTGGTACACCTATGTCTGAGAGGGGTAGTTGGTCGAAAGTTTTCGGGGGACATCCCCCAATCCGTCTACTCCGAGTGAAACTACAAACTCCACCCTTTTCCTCGACGCCTACACCCCTCCGAGCCGAGACCAATACAAAAATCAAAATAAAATATATGCAAATTTACAATGATTGTACTTCGTTTTTACAATGATAAAAATTCATTGTAAAACCATTGTAAATTTTACAATAAATTTACCCTGAATTAACAACGTTAAACATCTGTTGTACATTCATTGTACATTTTTACAACAATAGTACGATGTTTTTAACATGTTTTTACAACAACGTAAAACCATTGAAAAATCATTGTAAAAAGTTTACACTGTTTTTACCACATTGTAAAGTCATTGTAAAATCATTATAAAATGTGACACACCCTTTTACAATGCCGTACATTCATTGTAAAAACGTTGTAAATTTTTTACAATGAATGTATAACATTGTAAAAGCATGGTATTCCCGTTGTAAAAAACGACAATGAATTTACAACATTAAAATTACATTGTAAATTAAGCAAATTTACAACGAAAATTTAATGAATTTACAATGTTAGTTCTTCCAGTGACCCGCCTCCTGGACCAAGGTTTGGAGCTATGAGCTCCAAAGCATGGCGATAGCAGCAGAAACCGCGACTCTTTCTTACCTACTTGTGCGAAGATCAAGTCATTTGGTTCACTCCTGCTCATTTTATGACATTTTGAAAATGACACCTCCTTTTTGGTCCAACCATGCCAAAATTTTGCAAAAGTTTGGACGGATGTAACTTTTGACTGGGTTGGGCTAGAAAAGTTTTGCAAATATCTGCAATGATGGCAAGTCTTCCTCTTTGCACACAGCCAAAATTAGATCGATCCGACGCACCATAAGATCCGACGATGGTCGGCACTTATGTGGATGGGGGGGGACAAAAATTTTGCCTTGGTGTCCCCCCTTATGGTTCGAAAAATTTTTTGTCTCCGATTTGGCTGAGAACTTGCCCATAGGGAAAATCGAGGTCGTTGATTTCAAAAATCGAATCGAGAGATCGATCCGATCGATCTATCGATCAGTAGAATCGATCAATCAAAATCGATCAAAAAATTTTTTGTCTCCGATTTTCTCGAAAAGTTGCCCCTAGGGTAATTCGGGGGTGCTAATTCCGAATCTGCAATCGAAATTTCGTGAAAATCGATCGTTCGACCTTAAAAATCGATTTTCATCGATTTTTCAAAAATTTGTCAATAACTCGATTTTGGCTGCTCATATCGAAATTTTGGAATCGAAAAACCCACTGGGGGAAAACCCACCCACTTTTTCTCGAAAAATTTTTTAACAACCAAACAGGGAATAATTTGACACTATAGCACGGTACGTACTATCGAGGACGCTGCATCATCCATGGACAACGCCTACACCACGCCTACACCGGTGTAGGCTGGACCCACGCACCCACGCAGAGGCAAGGTGCGCGAGGCGCGCCGTTGAAATACTCACGCACACGCAGAACGCGCGCTGTCAAATCACCCACGCAGACCCAATTTTATGAAAATTTTTCGCGCCTGCGGCGTTTTTCTATCTCGTTTTCTAAATTTTTCTCGCCTCCGGCGCTTTTCTATTTCGCTTTTTAAAATTTTTCGTGCCTGCGGCGCTTTCTAACTGAATTTAAAAATTGTTCTCGCCTGCGGCGCTATTATGTATTAACTTTTACAACTGTTACAACTTTTTATTCAAGTCTTTTCATGCTTTCCAATACAAATTTTGCCATTATGTCAAAGATTTTCTCAATTGTTATTGAAATCTTTTAAATATTTGCATTACAGCTTTTTCTCAAAATTTCAAGAATTTTCTCAACTTCTGGGGGGCTCCGCCCCACAGACCCCCGTGTCGGCTAGCGAATAGTCCTAAATCTCGTCATTTTTGCTGCTCCCAAAATGAAATTAACTCTGTTGAAAACTTTGACGTCGCCAGCCCCCCCCCCAGCGTAAACGTGTCAGACGAAAGCAAAAAATTTTTTCCGGCTCGACCCCCGTGTTTTCAGAACCCTGGCGGGTGCGTCCCTGCTTGCAGATGGATGTAATTTGAACTTTAAAGATTTTTGCCTTGCGAAAGTTTAATGTACTTGTTCATCAAATTGAATTTACTTTTCCTGTATTTATATAAATGAATTCCTCTGTCTGTAATTAAACAATAAATAAATAAATAACAAATTCTGCGTGTGTGCGCGTACCCATATAAAAATAGTTCGAAGCAAATTTTCAGGGAAAACAGCCCCCCCCAACCAAACGTTAAAGGACCCACGCACGACAAAAATGTGGTGTAGGCTAACCCATTTGACCTTGCCCATGTATGATCCTATGGTGTCAGATTTGGATAATTTAGCTTCCCTGGCTAGCTAGGTGCCAAAAACCCTGAAAGTGCCATTTCGGTATTGGAGGACCCAGGACAGGTCTAATTGTGGATTTTAACAGCCAATTGAACGTAAAAAACAATTCTCTACACGATAGACTAACAAGTTTTATCAAATCACATCGATTTTAGTATTTTTCAAAAATTGCCAGCCCTATGCTTATGTGTTAAACTTTATGAAACCTGTCCGTTTGATGCTGCATTTTCAATGGCACATGAAAACTCAAAAAAAGGTATATATATACCTAGATCGTGTTTTTTGATTTATAATAGCTAAAAAGAGTTGAATTTTACACCGGAAATGTCAGAATAGCACTACGGCAATTTTTGAGGCCTGGGGGGGGTGGGTTTTTCCCGCCATTTAGGTGTTCCCCCATTGGGTTTTCCCCCGCTATTTTTTGCATTTCTGGCATTTTTTAGTGGCCCCCCCCACTTTTCGGTTCCCCCCTCCACTTTTCGGAGCCCCCCCCCCACTTTCATCCCCCCCCACTTTTCGGCAAGCCCCCCCCCCACTTTTTTGGGGGTCACCCAAAAGTGTCGAAAAATTAGGTTTTTGAGGTCAAATTTTCAAAAATTTTCTCAATTTTTAGCTAATTTATGGACTTATAAGTTAATTTTAAGGTTAAAAACAGCGATTTTTTTTGTGTTTTTACCTAAAAATGCTAATTTTTCGCTAAAAATTTTGGTATTTTATACCTTGGACTCGCCCCCCCACTTTTCGGAAGCCCCACCCCCACTTCCCCCTCCCTAGGGGGGGGGGGGCGAAGCCCCCCCCCCACTTTCAAAACCCTAAGAAAATGCCAGAAATTTGCCAGTCATTTTGGACAAACTGCACTTTCTCCAGCTGAAGGCTGGACAAACTGTTCTAGAAAGCACGCTTGTCAAGTTTTGCCAATTTTTACTGGCAAAACTGCACTTGTGAGCGTCTCAGTCAGTTTTTCCAAGTTACCGTTGGCAAAACTCAGGAACCTCTGAAACAACGCTGATTGATGAAATCTTCCCCTTTAATGTTGCACAAGAATAGGGGTCATGGTTTGATATCATCTTCAAACGTTTGATAAATTTGATCACTGTTATTGGTTTCAAATTATTATTTCTTCATCTTTTGCCCTTTCTCCATTTATTTTCACCTTCATATTCAATTTTGTTCGTTAGTTAGTAAAAGTTTTACGGGCAATGTCAACTTTAAGTTATTTATTTGATCAATTTGATCAATCCAACTCAGAATTTTCTTTTTCTTCATTTTATTTTGAAATTTCACTTTCAATTTTAAAGATATTGTTTGTTCGCGTTGCCCATAAAAATACTTGTTTGCTAATTTTACTAAAACTTTAGAACATTTAATCCATTAATACGTAATGGATTTTATCTGGAAAAATTGCACTATTGCAGATGCCGCAATAACTTCAAATGTTTAAAATTGAATATGAAGGTGAAAATAAATGGAGAAAGGGCAAAAGATGAAGAAATAATAATTTGAAACCAATAACAGTGGTCAAATTTATCAAACGTTTGAAGATGATATCAAACCATGAACCCTATTTTTGTGCAACATTAAAGGGGAAGGTTTCATCAATCAGCGTTGTTTCAGAGGTTCCTGAGTTTTGCCAACGGTAAGTTGGAAAAACTGACTGAGACGCTCACAAGTGCAGTTTTGCCAGTAAAAATTGGCAAAACTTGACATGCGTGCTTTCTAGAACAGTTTTTTTTTGGGGGGGGGGGATCCCGAGCAAATCACATGGGGTTAGTAAATGTAGTTTAATACAACACGTGATTTGCCCCGCGGCCGCCCAGCCCCTTACGCCGCGTCCACGTACAACAGTGTATTACATCTACCATGACAATGCGTATGCGTGCAAGCGGCAAGGTCGCGGCAGGGTTAGTAGACAAAAAATACAAGACAACGGGCAGCTGAAGACCGCGGTAGCTTGACCTGTTAGTAAAAAATTTTAGAAAAAGACTGCACCAAGATTAAGAAAAAGATTACACGAAGCGTATATATATACTTTATATATAAATACGTATTTACTTTCTCGAGATCTCATGAATTCCATGGCGCGCAAAGGACTACGGTCCTTTTAGTGCACGCCCCCGAATAAACTTTTGAAGCTGAGATTCATATCCTTTCAATTGTTGCTTACAGTTGCTTACAGTTTGTCCAGCCTTCAGCTGGAGAAAGTGCAGTTTGTCTAAAATGACTGGCAAATGTGCACATTTGCCAACATGTGCAGTTTTGCTACCACATATATATTGGCCTAGATGTGTTAGAGGGTGGGGGTGGGTGGGGGTGACCCCCACCAACCCGTGACAAATTTTGTCGACCCCCCCAGATTTTCAGATTTTTAAGAAAGATCTATAAGTAATATACAGCAAATGTAACTGAACGAAGTACA
>JASAND010027302.1:0-49644 GCA_030248195.1 Trissonchulus latispiculum | reverse complement strand
TTAGGGGCCTGCTTGTTTGTTTTCACAGCAGTCAGAACGATCGCAAATGCACAAAGGACTTGTCCTTCGCGAACACTCTATCAAAATGTTGGTGTCGAATGGGTTCGAGAAACTGCTATTCGCGAAAATAAGAAAATTATTTCTGACCGGGACGGTGTTTGCGAGCTATGTTATGAATGTATTATGTATATGTTAGAAACGTAGCAATTGTTAATGTATCAGAAAGAAACAATGAAACGTAAATACAATTAAAACCGCTTTCCATTCGTTTCTTCTTTAAATTAAAGAAAATTTGCTAAATGTCTTTTTATTATTTAAACAATTCTTCTCATTTTCTTTCTTTTCTTTCCCCTATTAATATTCCAACGTGGCTGTATATTAGCTCCATGGAACGGATAACCACGAACGTATATCAGAAGCTTATACATACAAGAAACAGAAATCCCGCAACATTATCAAGTTTCCGACACCAACGAAAAAAGACAAACAAACGGGCAATTATGAATATGTCTTCTACAAACTCACGTTGTATGGTATATTTTTAGTTGTTTCATTATCTGCTTGAACATCTATCACATTTGTGTACGTCTTAGATGCCAGAACAGATTATTGCGGTTGGTCACTTACTGGAGCCTTTCGTAAGATCTTGCATATTCACAAAAGATCCCTGCGAGATATCCGGGATCAAATGTCGAATTGCTTCAACTTCTTGTCTCATTAACTCCTCTAATTAATGTAACATTCATAGAGAACGACTCGTCGCAGAATATGAGTAGTTTTGATATGGTGGTTAATGGTAAGAAACATTGACTTTCGCATTATGTGTTATGACGTTGTGAATGTACTCATAAGCACTGCTTGCTGCTTTATATATCCGGTCCGGCCGTTCAACGGTGTTCTATGCATGCCCTAAGTTTGTTCGTATAATACATTTGCTACATAATAGTCGTATAGTTTAATTGGTAGTGTAGGTATTTTAAGACTAATTTGATTTTAATTTGTGTAGGATTGGCGGATATTTCTATCAACATGTACACAATTACAAAAGGTCGAAGTGAACTGGTGGATTTCACCTACTGCCTAACTGTGCCTAGAAATGCCTGGGTTATGAGTCGCCAAAGTAGGATAGTGCAAAGCAAAGGAAATGGTGGATTTTGCATTTCAAAGGAAAGTTTGTATCACTTTGCTCTTGCTTATCATTGGATGCAATAGTTTTATCTTCAGCAGGTATTCGAGGCATAATTCAAATGTGGTTCTCAAATATCAAGATATATTCATATCAGCTCTTGCTTATTTACTCAACCAGCAAGGTTTTCACTTCCAGAACGAAGCTAAACACTCAAGTCGGCGATTGTTTCGAATTGTAGTATCACTACTGGGATTCACTATTATTCAGTTTTATGCATCAACGGTTCTGAGGCATATTTACTAGGATTGTATTGATTCAGCTATTTTATTTTCGATTCGATTCAGTTCAGTTTTTCCATTTCTCAAATATATACGATTCGATTCAGTTCGATTTACTTCCCCTGGAAATTCCAACGATTCGATGCAGTTCAATTTTTCCCCTTTTGCACAAACTGCGATTCGATTCAGATTTCCAAAATAGCGACTTTTGATTCGATTTTTGATTTTTTATGTCGACAATAGATCACGATATTACGGGCACTATTGTACTAGGGCACTAACATGAGGAGAGTCCATTGTTTGGTCATTTTTCCGAAACTCTAGTTATATATGTATTTTAACTCCAACTCAGACGGCACATTCCTTCTATATACGAACCTCTATTCGGAGGTTGTGCTCGTACCGGTTCCATTGGAACCGGTATAACCGGAACCGGTAGCACTGGAAGGAAACTGGTTTTAGTGTAATTTGTTTCCGATGATTTGAAAAATGAAACCTCAGAATTAAGTTTTCGGGGTCGTAGAAAAACGAATCTGAAATCAGTTTTTATTCAGCGTTTCGTTAGCTCGGTATAAGCTTACATTTTTAAGCTTAAAGCTTTAGCATGTACTGAACTAACGAGAAGCGAAATGGAAAAACGAACTTCAGATTCGTGTTCTACGACTTTTACAGTTTTTCAGAAAAAATCTACAACAAAATGTTTGGGTTCCTTTGGTCTTCCCCCCGAAAACTTTTGCAATATTTGAACTCAGCGTAGTCCAAAACATACCCATACCAAGTTATAGCTCATTTGGTCAATTTTTAGGCATTTTCAGTTGTTGGTTAATCGAGATAAGACCCGAACCGATTTCAAAAGTCCGAACCGGTTCGATCACTACTCTGAGGTAAAATTATTAAGATATCCGTCTATAATTAAAACAATTGTCATAAACCGTCTAATACATACAGACGGTTTATGACTAATACAATACCGGCAGCAACTCTAAATGAGGATATGAACATGAACTGCAAAATTTTATAAACTTGAACTGCAAAATTTATTTGTTTAAATTCAAGGTATCAATATTTGTAAACTCTTCTCCTCATCTCTGGGATTTCTTGGTCAAACTTTGTGACAGCGTTTTTTCATACGTGAAGATTTGATTGAAATAAACAATTGATGCTAAACAATTTATAAATCCTCAGCTTAAAAGTCAATTGCTAAATTTTAGAACTTGCTATAAACACTTGCACAAAACTTTGAATACAAAGACCCATTCTAAAATCAAGATGCAGTGCACAAATGATATGGAAAAAAGATGACATAATTTCGGCATTCTCATTGCTGCAGATAACACAAAAAGATGGCGGCACTAAACACACACACACACACACACACACACACACACACACACACACACACACACACACACACACACACACACACACACACACACACACACACACACACACACACACACACACACACACACACACACACACACACACACACACACACACACACACACACACACACACACACACACACACACACACACACGCTCACAATTTTTTCCATGCTTTTCCTCTTAATCTGCTGCCCATTTCCCCTGAATCAAAATGCGAATCAAAATGAATCAAAAATCAAAAATAACGATTCAACCAAAATATTTTTGATTTGATGCAGTTCGATTTTGCCATGTAAAGAGTAGCAGAGATTTGATGCAGTTCGATTTTCTGCACTGCTGATTCGATTCGATTCGATGCATCAAAAATCAAAAGTCGCATCAAAACTGTTTTGATTCGATTCGAATCAAAAATCAAAAACAACAGTAATATTTACCATGATATTCAAAGAGCAGATGCTGATACAACATTTCAAGATAACTTTACGATGACAAAACAAATAAGAACTGTAATGCTATCGTTTAATATTGTTTTTGTCAAGATGCCCAGCATTCGTCAGGCACTCATTGAGGCCTATAGAATGCTGCCCTCCGCGGTCCGTTTAGAATTGGACAAGAGACGGAGAGGCGAAGGTCAAGGATTAATATTGTTGTTTCAAGCTGCACACAATTTTTGAAAATGTTGGAGTACTGCATTTCAAAAATTAAACCAATTTAGCCAAGGTAGTGCAGGAGTGGCCTTAATGTTTTCCCGTAATTTCCTTTACTAAACCTACCGTAACTAACGTTTAGCGACTATCAATTCAGCAATTATACTATTTGGTATTTAATCTTTCAGCAATTTTGCTATTTGGTATTCAATCTTTAGCAATTATGCTATTTGGTATTCAATCTGCTATCTCTGTTAATGCATAGTTTAACAGAAGCGATCATAGGTTAACGCGGGGGGGGTCTGGGGGGGGTCCAAGCCCCCCCAACCTGGACAAAGTACAAGCCCTACCGCCGTCGGGACAAGGGGTGACGAAAAAATGGCCATGGGGTAGCCAAAAATAGCCGGAAAAAATTAGTTTTTACAGTAAAATTTCAAAAAATTTCCGGCTTCGCCGGAATGCTTTAGCTGAAATGTCTACTTTTTCGGGAAAATCGAGCAAAATCTTGACATGTTTTGCAAATCTTAATAAAATTAGCGTTAATTTTTCGAAAAATTTTACAAATTTATTCTTGAGGTACAAGCCCCCTGAAAATTCTTGTTCGAGGTACAAGCCCCCTCAAAATTTTTTGGGGACAAGCCCCCCCAGGACCCGACGATATATATGTTAATGTATGGAAACGATGGTCTAAGTTATGAAAATTCTAACAAGGAAACTTCAAATTTAAGAACAATTGCCTTAGCTATACATAAGAACCAGCTGTCAGGTATTTCTCTGTTGACCTCTCATTAGTCTAATCATCATACCAAATTGTCAAGCTGGAAGTGTACAACTAAGCAAAACGTGTTGGGAACTATACGCGAATGGACACGTCGACCTGTAGGAGATGTAGTTGCAGTCGACCTGGGCAGATTCTCGCCAGAAATTTCTGAGTGAAACTTAACGAACGGATTAAAGCCGACGATTAAGAACAAAGACTCAAATAAGAAATTGAAGACCAAAAACCCGAAAAAAAATCCCGAAAATGTTGACAGAAAGCAAGAAAATTCTAGGCCTTTCCATAAGAAAGGCAGGCAGCGCCACCTAGTGGCTAGACAGGCAAGAACACCAAGCTAACACACATACATTTGAAGATGACAAGACTAGAAAGAAGTTAAAAATATTTAAATAAGAAAAATCTTGCATTGTTTTGATCCGCTACCGTATAAAGTATATACATATTTCTATAGTGCTACGTCGTAACATTATTGGTGACAGCGATAATTTCTTTTTCTAAGCACTGTCGTAATTTTTTGAACAAGCCGCCAAGAAGTGAGCGCCAATTATCACCAAATTCAACTGATTCTGGTGATGACGCAATGCCCTTGGTTACCCCATCCCCTTCCCCAGGTACCCAAAATCTCCAAAATTCAAACTTCAAACTTCAATTCTAACCGCTAAGCCATATTGAACGTGGTTTAAGAAACTGGAAAGGGTGGCTAAAGCTAATTTGTGACAAAGCCAGAATCGTTCCGGTTTACCAAGGGGAAACGGCAGCTGACAAATTTGAGGAACTGGTGACCAGAAACCCAAACCTGGAAAATGACTATGAGTTAATGAAACGGGAGTTAATAGAGGCCTTTCTCCCCGCGGAAGCTCGTCAGGTTTTCGACGTGCAGCGTTCGAGAGGGTGCGGGGCGATGAGGAACAGGTTGAAAAGTTTAGGTTGGGCATTTGGTAAGACGGGCACAATCCCACCTGCCCGTGGAAGCCCAAGACGTTATTATCCTGGATAAATTCACCCGTGGTCTTCGTTCCAAACTCAAGTGGAAGGTCTTACAACCCTGTCCAAAGACGTTCACTGAAGCATTGCAAATCGCCAAAAGATTGGAAATGTATCATGTAGGGTTGTTCCCGGGCCGGCCCGGTGCAGGCCCGGCCCGGAAATTTTTTGTCTGAGCCCGGCCCGGGCCCGGCCCGGAGGGCCTGAAAAGCCCGGCCCGCTACAAGGCCCGGTCAAATCTTCCGGGCCCACCGGGCTCACCGGGCCTACCGGGCCCACCGGGCTCACTAGACCTTCCTGCATTTAGTAATCGCCAAAGCCGAATTTGATATAATTTAGCAATTATTGTTGAATATAAGGATGGCTGTCCTGTATGCACCCAAAATTCCTGATGACTACTGGTACTGGAGAGGTACACGCAATTTCGGCTTTAGGGTGGAGGGACTGTGGTAGGTTAGATGTAGAAGTAGGACTGGTAAGCCCTGAAGTCTGAGATTGTAGGAAACTTGGAAATGGGTTGTCCAGTTTAGCATTAGATCCGGTTCCGGGAATCCGGGTTGTGTAGCGGGCTCCGGGCCGGGCCGTCCGGGCCGTGTAGCGGGCTCCGGGCCCGGGCCGGGCCCGGGCCATGTAGCGGGCTCCGGGCTCGGGCCCGGGCCCGGGCTGGATCGAGCCCCGCCCGGAGCCCGGCCCGGAGGAGCCAGTGAGCCCGGGCCCGGGCCCGGCCCGGGAAATTTCTTATTGGAACAACCCTAGTATCATGCTTTGATAAGCTAAGAGGACCCCGTGATTTCATCTACTGCCGCAAGTAGAAAAGCGGAAGAACGAATCCAAGCTGTAAGTCACAAATCGAATAATTTGGATGAAATTACAGAACAATTAAACCAAATAGCTCTTGCTCAGAAAGATATGCAACACCGTTTTGAGAGTCTTGAAAGAGAAGAGGTAACCGTTCTGGATTCGAACCTTCGACGACAGCACAAGCCAATAGGCGTACAGATGATTGGCGTGCTGACGACGGTAGGCCGATATGTTTCAAGTGTCAAAAGGTAGGGCATGTCAGCAAATTGTGCCGCTCTCAAACACAAGTTTCGGGAAACGGCAAACGTCGATGCAAACGGGCTTTACCTGTAAATACACGTGCATTAGAGATGAGCATTTCGGCCCGTTGGCCCGGCCCGGCCCGGCCCGGCCCGGAGGGCCGACATCCATTTGTTAGCGGGCCGGGCCGGGCCGGACCGAAAAAATTGTATAACTGCGGGCCGGCGCGGGCCGAAACGGGCCGGATTGACTATAGAAAATGTTCTAAAATCGCTAAAATTAGCTAAATATATACTCATTCTGGCTATTTTACAGCAAAATCTAACATTTTGTAGCATAATTTAGCGTTTCCATATTGCATTGGAGCCTTTGAAATAATATTGTTAGTAACATTTTGGAAATTCTTTTGGCGGGACGGGCCGGGCCGAAAACGTTTGCCAGCGGGCCGGGCCGGGCCGGGCCGGGCCGAGCAAGGTTTTGGAGCGGGCCGGGCAGGGCCGGGCCGAAAAAATCCGGCCCGTGCTCATCTCTAACGTGCATTATGTCGGTCGAAATACATTTGCTAAAGATTGTGGCACGGTTACAAAGCCACTTAATATTTCTACTGCTTTACTTAATATTTCTTGTAGCGTGCATCTATGACATAAAATCAAAGTTAGTTCAATAAGATTAAACGTTCAGAATTACAGGGGTCCACTTAACATTTATCCGATCAGCCTGCTTTGGTAGATAGCATAGGTGTGGCCGAAAAATGTCGGGAATTCAGATCTTAGCTGCTCTCTTGCTATGTGCAGTGGTCATGTTTCTGTGCCGATCCCCAGTTTCCACAACTACCAGCATAATTAATTAAAAATTACTGCTGACTATACAACAAATGTTGCCATGTTGTAATGAGGAGACGGTGTGTCTTTCCCCTATAGGGTGTGTTTTAGTGAAGTGAATATATTTATGTATGTGTGGGTTTTGTGTTAAGTGTAGTTATATAACTCTTCTTTATTTTTCTATGTTAGATTCGTTCCTACAAATGGCCTGTCCATTTGTATTTTGTCCTTTTTGTATTCTTTTACCTGTTGTGTTCTAAATCATGTATTGTCTTCTTCGTCAGCTACTTTCGTTAAAGCTATTCTACGCATAGATGGGATGATTTGTGTAGTTGCAATGGCATGATCTTTCCTGACTTTTGCGTGATTTTTGGGTAGCCTACACAGTACACAGTGGATTAAAAGATTATTTTCAAAAATGTTCGAGAGATTAGTTTGAGTGCGCGTAGCGCACGAAAGGTAATCGGGAGGAATTTTTTGGTTTGATTCGTTACACAAGTACTTTGTAACATGGTAATCCATGCGCCCAGATATTAGCCCTCGCATCGCACGGAAAACCCTCGCACGCCGCTCGCGTGCCGCACACTCGGAGTTTCCCCACGATGTGAGTACAAATAACTGAGTGCACGAACAGCCGTGCTACAAAGTATATATGTGTCGTGGTCTTTTTGCGAAATTGGTCTTTTCGCAAAAAGACCAACAATTTCGGTCTTTTTGCAAAGAGCCCGGTCACATCGAGAAATTACTTTAAACTATGCACATTTCTGCTACCAGCCCGGTCTTTTCGCGAAAACACAAAGCGTGTTTTTGGAAATTAGTAAAATAACGAGCGTTATTTTTGTAAGGTGATTCTTTTATGATGCAAAATTTATGGGGTCTATTCTGCACCAGCAAACACTTAATTAGTTAATTTTTAATTTTCGTGGTTTTATTGCCAGACAGTCTGTCATTCCTGACTGACAGTCCGTTAAAATTATTATATGGTTTATACCCGACATGTGCAGCAGGGCAAATTCTGGGGGGGGCAAATATTTACGCTTCTCAAGACCTAAACCCATTAACTATATACTAAATATATTAGTTAAGTGAATACTATAAATGCAAAACCCATGCAAAGTATACAAATTCATCTGCGTAGTTTAAAATTGTAGCAAATTAGTCTGATCCATTGTGAAATGTGAATTAATGGTGGTCGTTAATACTGTGATATACTGTCATTTATACTGTTTAGGTCTGAGAAGTATAAATATTTGCCCCCCAGAATTGCTCTGCTGCACATGTCGGGTACAAACCGTATATAATCTTAACGGACTGTCAGTCAGAAATGACACCCAAAACCGAAATTAAATTAAAAAATTAAAAATTAGCTAATTAATTGTTTGTTGGTACAGAATCTACCCAGGGGCGTATCCAAGGGGTGGTCCAGGGGTTCGGGCCGCCCCTTTTCGGAAGATTTTTTAAGAATTCCGGCTATTTTTGGCCCAAATTTGGCCATTTTTGTCAAAAAATTAGGTCGGACCCCCTCTTTTTCGAGTTGGACCCCCTCCTTTTTCAAAAATCCGGATACGTCCCAGAATAGACCCCACAGATTTTGCATCATAAATGAATCAGCTTTCGCAAATAACGTTGTGATTTGACTGACTTCGCAAAAAGCCCAACACGCTTGGTCTTTTTCGCGAAAAGACCGGAAACAGAAATGTGCATAGTTTAAAGTAATTTCTCAGTGTGACCGGGCACTTCGCGAAAAGACCGAAATTGTTGGTCTTTTCGCGAAAAGACCAATTTCGCAAAAAGAAGACGACATATGCATGTATGCTTATGTATTAACGGGTATCGTCGTAGTGGCTATAGAAATATGTACTAATAGTACTAATAAAATAACCCAAGTTTTTTCTTATTTGAAAATTTTAAGTTTTTTCTAGTCTTGTCTTCTTCCACATTTCCACCTCTTGCTTGTTCTCGTATTAATGTTTTTGCCGTTTCAATCGGTCTCTGTGTCATTCTCGTTGGCATAAACGGATGATGGGCGTTTGAAGTTGCAGTGGCTCTGGGCTCACCATTTTGGCCAAATTGTGGGTCTCGAATTCGATATCACCTGATATGCTACAAATGGTGCGGAATTCTATTTTAATTTGAGCTTGCTCCGACTCAGACAAGCTGCTCGATGCCGAGCGTCACAGATGAGCCGAGGTGTCGGTGCCCATGGGCTACAAAAGAGCAGCCCCGGTGGAGCAGGTGGGTCATGACTGTAGTTTCGCATCAATACCCAAACCAGACTAGGCCATCGCCCAGCACACCGGCCCCGGCCAGTAGTGTGGGCATTGTCCCCCCGACTGCGCCAGTTGTCGGAACGCCGTCGGAAGACGAGAATGTTCGGGGCATTACGGCAATGTCCTGTTGGGGCAGGGGGGGTACATGTGCACCGGCTGACTCGGACCGTACCGTCACCAAACTGGTGGTGAGTGTCGATTGTAAATCGTCACAGCCATATCGCAGCTCAAGCTCCCCGGATCATACGTTGTGTGGGGTGGATTGCTGACACGGCGACGACGGAGAGCGTTGTCAGTTTCATCAAAGTTCCGAATTCCACGAATGTTAGTAGTAGAGAAAAATCCTCTTTCTCACCTCTCCGTCACCACGGTAGATTTTACCGTCATAAGAGGCAGAGGGACCATAAACAGTGACGTCGTTTCAGTTCACGGCAATATGTTGGGGGGGGTTGTTTTTGCCCAAATTTTTCAGAGCTTTGGCATATGATAACATACTGTGTTAAATAATTGTAGTGCAATTATTATAATACATCGACTTCTGGCACTACAAAAGTCGAAAATTTTCAAAAAGAAAAAATTTTTTGAAAAAAGTCTCGAATTCTGGTGATTTAATTGCCGGAAATCGGAATTTTGAATTTTTGTTGGCGAAAATGCGACCAGCACAAGTGCTAAATATTGAGCGTTGCGTGAATATCAAAGTTTGAAATTTGACAAAAAGTTGCTATGTGACCGCAAATTCACCAATTTTTTTTCAGTTTTTTACCAAATGTTTTCTAACCGTCTGCTGAGAAGGTTTTCTGGTTTGTAGCTAGCAAACTTTTTTTTGCCAAGAAATCCTATTTTGTCTGAAAGTTAGCTAAGCGCAGTGCGGTCGCGGTCTCCGATTTGAAAAAGTGTCTTGAGGTTACGGCTGAATATGAAAACCAAATTTTCGATATTTTTTTTCCGTTCATAACTTTGTTTGCGATGGCATTTACAGTACGCCAAATCGGTCTAAAGAGCAACATTGGGTTAGTGCCAAAAGTGACTCCAGCTACTGTATGGCCTGTAATGGCGTGGCGTTTCCGCCAATACTTTGAGTACTGACCACATCTTCGTAATGGCACCAAATGCGAATAATGTACCCAAAGAACGAAATGTCACGTCATTTTTACATAAGCTAAGACAGATACTGGAGCAAAAGTTAACCACAGCTCGTTAGCTAACCTCCACTCTCGTAGTAGATCTACGAACACTAAAAATTTTTGCACTTTGATTGTATTTCGCACAGGAGTACACTGATCTAGCGAGTCGTAGCGACATCGCCATATGTCGTATTATTTCTGGAAAATTTGGGTACCGTATCAAAAGGCGAAGGAGCAGTACGCGCACCGACAACACAACTTCCGATGGCTCCACAGGATTTTTCGCTGCTGCATGGAAGTCTTCAAACAACCATTTTACACTAAACCTAATACATTATGTGGCAACCTTCCCAACACGGCCTTTGTTTCCGTAGCCCCCCCCCACCCCAGGACGGAAGCCTCACGCACAGAGTCGTTGCTCGGACCGTACTGTTTCAGCAACTCCAAATCGAAGAGGTACAGGCCACGCGGCAACTCCTCGTTTTAGTTGAGTTTTTCCTTTTAGTTTAGTGTTCTTAAATGTTGCAACCGGGCTAAGATGTCGCAATACTGTTACTTTTGCAGTTGCTAATACTGTAGTTCTACCGGAAGTTTACGGTATGCATCGCCACGATCGATATTCAATTTCAACCAATTTTTGGGATTGGCGGTAATACACGACAATATTTGAAGTATTTACGGACTTTGTTCCTATTGCAAGAAAAAAGTTATCTCGAAGATTATCACTGGTTTGGGAATTGGCGTTGCAGATCGTATTTGCTGGTTGTCATAGACGGCGGAGGTTTTCAGGTATGGCTTACCGTACACAAGCTTTTGCAATTGCCAAATCAGTTATCACAATTTTAGAAAGGAAACGCCAAGCGAATTGATGAAAAATATTTATTACCACTTATTAGTAGCAGATCAGAATCCAGTTAATTACAGTATGCAAATGTTTTCACATTTCTATGCATTTGGCTAATGTGTTTTATCTTGATTCTGGTATTTGAAATGACAGTTTTAAGCTGCGTATAAATTGCTGAAAACCAGAAACCTTATATGGCAGTACATCGACCACTACATAAACAGTTGGATGTTAGACAGGTTTGAAAATTTTTAAATTTAATTTTTGGCTTTTCATTATTGTTCGAATTTTATGAGTATAATGTACTTCATTTGGCGAAAATGCGTACACTGCATGTTAAAGTTTGGAGTACAATTTCGTCTTGTCTTTCTCCTGTGTAGACTCAGATGAAGATGAGCACACCAGTAAAAAACTGAACAATTCCATAATCTTTTCAAAGGTTTTGGCCTCAATTGTGCTAGATAAATTTCAACAAATGATGGTAACTTGCAAATAAATTATCTCTGTTTCATTTTCTTGCAGGATTTGCTTTGATTGCTTCAAGCTTCAATGCGTACGGTTATTGAGTATGTGCTGGTACTTTGTCGTATCGGCAATGGCAATAGGCAAATTGACGTCAATGGAACGCTTGTCAACATGGAATTCACAAAACTTTATTCTACCGTCGGCAAATTGCAATTTCAATAAAAATATATGCAAGCAGCAAATTATATTAAACGGCAAATCAGCATCTACGTGCTCGGCAAGTTGTAGATCATCAGATGTTTCTCAGCGACAAGTTTATTGCCGTTGTTGGTACATTGTTGCAAGCTCGTATTGGGTTGGCATTACAGTATTCAAAAGTCACAAGTTGCTAATCAGCTAATTTCTGGCTCATCTCAGACGAATCGGCAAAACTGACCATGGGTTTTGGCTTAAACATATATAATTACTGCAAATACTGAGAATTGCTATTCTCACTTTTTACAAGACATACACAGCTATTGCTCAATAGTTGCTGTATTGTATCAGCATATCCGAGTTCCTACAGCGTCTCATTCAGGGCGGAGGGGAACTGCAATATCAGGTTTCCGGCATATCGGCTCTTAATTATTTCAATTAGCAAACCGAAATTTCGGCAACGTTAGTGGACAAATTTCCATATTTGCTTGGCGTCTGAAAATTTATCATCTCTCCTTCATCATAGCACAAGTTGCTTTTGTCTTGCAAATACGGTAATTCAAGATAGACAACATGCTAGAATTTGGACCACGTTGGTCACCGTATATTTATGTATATGTATATGTTTATATGTACATGTATATATATATGTCGCGTATTCGCCAACTTAATAATTACAATTTTCATTTCCAACAAAAATATTGGCAAAACGTTTTGCCGTTGGCAGATTGTAGATTTGGTTGAGTTGAGCCGGCAGTAACCGGTGGTTGAGGTATATGAGGAAGGCCCTCCTCCAACGTAAAAATTATCTCAACATTCTACAGTTTCGCAATACTTGTGCAAGTTTCGCTCATCATTTTTGCCGAAATTTCAGAATTATATTAAAAAACAGTTTAAGCTCTACGGGAACAGTGCCATTTGTATAGTATCTTGTTTTAAATCCCCCATTGAAATTTCAGTTCCTCAATGACGTTCTCGGCAATTTCTAGATTTGATATCAGCCAAGGTAGCAATTTAGCTTCTCTACATTTATGCTAGTCAAACTTTTTTCAGTCTTCTGAAATTTCGAAATTTTAAGCTTGGTTTTGAGCTTCGATCTGCTGGTCGCAGTCCAGACGGCAACTAAAATCAGCTACTGAAGCAATCAGAATGTCCTGATATTTATGCATTCTACAGTAGATTAATACTCAGTTTTTAAAATGGTTATGCAGTCCAACGTCAGCTTCCCAAATTTTTTGCACGAAATTGAGAATTTCAGTAAACAAAAACAAAAATGCGTGTCACAACATTCGGTTTATACTTGTCTGTTTTTTTATGTAAAGGTTCAACATGGCTCAACTTTCTATGATGCCTCCAAAACGGACACCTCTACAGTCTATACGGACAAACGGACAACTTCATTTTATTGAGTCTGTGCTCCGGACAAACGCCCACTCCACACGCCCAAACGGACAAACGGACAAGTATAAACTCGGCTATAGTTTTGCAGAGCATCGCGGACGCATCCGGTGCGCAGATAGACACTCACAAATTTTTTCACAGTTTTCCAAAAATTGATACAAAATTTCATTTTTTGTTTTCGATTTTCAATTTTTTATGTTCAAATTCAATCTTTTCCCGAAAAAAGTGCAGATTTCGCTTTGAACCTAACACAAGCACAAGGTTTTTTGCATTCTCGAAAAAAAAATTTGCACTTTTTAGTCCGAACCATCACACATATCATTTCCCGTTACTATAGCTGTAAAGTAAACAAATCTAAACTTTTAAGAATATAGGACAGTCCACAAACTTGAAAAAAGTTTTTCAGTTTTAAGGTTTTAGTTATTGTTACTCCAGTTTTGCACGTAACATTCAGGTTCCATATACAACTATCTGTACAACGAAAGTGCAAAAGCGCCGATATATGCTGAAGAGACCGACTATTATCAAACTCAACAAGGTTTGTTTCCAATTTTTACACCCAAGACTTACTCCCCACTTTTTAGAGTATCCCTGGGAAATGCCACAAATCGCTTAGATAAACGTGAAAAGTAATAGAAAAAAGACAAAACTTGTCCAATGACCAAGAATGTTCTGAAAATATCAAAAAATCTACAACCTTTTCGATAAAGAACACGACTTTTTATTGCCATGATCATCGCAGTTCCGATTTATCATTTAGAATACATTCTCTCAAATTGATCAATAGCTAATTTGGCTACTCCTCGCCAGTCGATACAGATCAGATCATGCCAGCACCATCAGATCTTCCAGTTCGCCGCGAAATCCGAATTCGGCGACCAATGTCTACCCACTGTAGGTCATTCCGCATTTTCTGCAGGATCATAATTACAGTAGGGCTGGAGGAGGGTTTGCTCGAAATCTGAAGGATACAGTAGCGAGCACAAACAGACAGGCGGAATATAGTGTGTGTCAGAATATGTGGACAGGGGCCATAATATGTTAGATTGCACAGAATTAGCTGACAGTATTCCCCGACAACTGCATGTGTCCGCTGACTCTGGATTCTGAAACAGTTTGTACATTTATCTTCAGCATAAGAAAGAGTTGTTCGATAAGACAATAAAGAGCACGTTACAAGAAGGTCGACAAGCGTCACAGCCGCTATGTATTATCAGCTCACTACATTCTCTCCGTACGCTTACCCCCCCCTCTAAAGAATTCGAGCGCGCGCTTGCCGCTAAAAGCTCGAAAATAATAGGCAAAATTAACGTGTGTCTGTTGCATGTGCAAACATAGTGGTCGATGGGCGGCAATTTTATGGGGGGGGGGGGGGGGTAGGCCGATAGCGTGCAGAGGATGTAGCGAGCCAGGATTAGTACATAGATGTTCGCTGTCATACTCTTATGTATTATGTAATTTGATAATACATAGAGAAGTGACACACAAAGCTGAAGAAGAGCTGCGAGCTGCCGGCTGACACTTTGGGATATGCTGAAAGTCATTCACAAGTCTTCGTATATACCTACGTATTGAAATCAAACTTTTGATGGAAGGAATGTATTTCGTTTTATAAGCCTTAAAACTTTTTCTCTTGATCTCAATTTTCAGTCCGGCTGTCTAGCAGCACTAAACAAATTTCTAGCTAATAGTTTCAACTGCTCCAAAAAAATATCTGACCGCAACAACTGTACGACAAGATATGCTGATTATTACGCCTTGTCTACGTTCTCGCAGCAAACTCCAGTTTGATTAAAGCTCGCTGCAAAAGCGTCTAATTGCAATTTTTCAAACCACAGATTCGTTCATACCGATTTACAGTAAACGTACAGGTTCTCGTATATACGTTTTACTTTTGAAGCACATCCCTTCCGGGGTCTCCGCTTTATCGAAGAATCTCGTCCGCCAAGGCTTGTGGACTTTTCGACGAGATTCGAAACCGTGTCCGAAACCCATCGCCGACTGAAACGGGTACTAATAT
The DNA here is from genome assembly GCA_030248195.1 of Trissonchulus latispiculum. NCBI lineage: Eukaryota > Metazoa > Nematoda > Enoplea > Enoplida > Ironidae > Trissonchulus > Trissonchulus latispiculum. The sequence goes on along the minus strand of JASAND010027302.1, from coordinate 34,259 downwards.
TACTGACGTCAGCGTGTTGTGTCGCTTACTGCCAGCAGTGTTCAGAGATTTGTATGCAAATATGAGAGCGCGCGAAGCGCACGAGCGCGGCTTCGCCTGCAGTGAGCTCACAAATTCTGTGAGCACAGCAAGTAAGTGGTATGGTACTTGGTCCCAGGTTTACATTTCGTCTTCTATATGCTATGTCTTTTTTAAAGACATTTCTCAAAATTGTCACACAATGTTGGGTCTCGGATTGTATATCCCAATTTCCGGGTTCTGGCAGGGGGAGAAATTTGTCATTTGTCAGTCTGCTCGGCTGTCAGCAATCCTCGCTGCACACCCGACAGGAGAGCGAGCAAGCATCGTGCAGTACAATTGTACTGTTGTGCAGGTGGTCTCGGCTACACTGAGCCATGTTACAACAGTTGTTCTAGCTTATGATGACCCATCATTGTGACCCTATCCACGACGAGCTTCAAATTTCAAGCAGGCGTCAGTACTGATTTAATACACACTATATATATATATATATATATATATATATATATATATATATATATATATATATATATATATATATATCTAAATCTACACCAAGTAACTAGACAGTACAAATCTATGCAGAAACGTAAAGTGTATTTAGCTGAAAGTTTCCCACTTGTCGCAGCGTCGCCGAATTTTTTGTTTCCGATATGTCACTGTTACAAGAAAGTGTCGTTCTCGTAGAAACAACGAAAACATTTACAATGAAAACGACAACAGAATGCAATGGTTTTCCACTGGGATAATTTTCTTACGGTTTTCTGGAAAGAGTGTATATGTATTTGTCAAAATGTCATGTTTTTCTATAAGTTTGCTTTCCTCTTCCGCAGTTTAAGCTCTGTCTACACGCTACTCCGGCAGCATCTCTGCAAAATATTCCCGAGTGTCGAATGATGGGTCAGATTTTGCGGGGTCCCCTTCCGTATTTAAGCAATAAGTACTGGGTATACTACAATTTGCGGAGTCCATAATTCCAACAGTGGAGGGGTCGTTGCGTGTAGGGCTCTAAGGCTGATAACTGAGAGTGTGACGCTCTGTCACATCCTTATATACTTGGTTTTTGTCTATAACTTAGTGAGCGTTTCAGGTTGTGTACACTAGTCCACACTTGATTGTAGTTACAGTTCTGGTTTGACACCATCGTGTCCCGGCCGTTGGTGTACTGAAATCGCCTTGTCCTCTAGAAGCTATCTGGGTCACGGATGGAACGCCCCACTTTTGTACTCCTCACCATGGTCTTGCTAAATTCAGAAATTGCCGGTTCGCCATAAATTACCAAATTGCACAAGTATTATTTTTGGGCAATGTTAGATTTCCATTTTTCTACTTGTGATTAAAGTACTCGAGTGTGGGCATCCTAGTCGATGGTAACTGCTTAGGCAATCGCAACTTCCAAGAATAACTATTTGTTTGGTTGTCAGTTATGATATCACGACACTTATAATTGAAATCAATAGTAGAAGTGAACGATAGAGGCTACATACATAGTTTTGAATACTGTACGACCAAAATTCGGGTACGTTTTTGTCTCTCTCGTTTTCAGTTCTAGCACAACACTTCAACGTAAAAATTCCTGTACCAACATGTTCTAGCAGCTGCTCAGTTAAAGTGGTCAAGCGCAATTTCCTCATTTCTAAGCGAAAATTTTCCGTGAATTCTAATTTAAAAAACAGTTTAAGGCTTGATGAAATTCTTAACATGGCTCGGGAGAACTTGTGGTTCACAGTATCTTTTACAAATTTCCCATCGAAATTAGCAATTTCAGCACAAGACCAAATTGTTGTGACTTGATATCAGTAAGTAAAAACAATTTAGTTTCTACAATTTGTTGGTCAGACTTTATTTCAGTCTTTTCCTTAAAACTTGAAGCTCTTAAATTTGAGTTGATCTCAATATTTCAGCTGAGGCCCCAATCCTTTAATTGCCTTCCCAAGTTGAGACTTGTTCAAGAGAAAATTTACAAATTGTTTAGGCCTAATTTAAATGTAAACTGAATAAATATTAAAATCTTTATTACAAACTTGGCTACATTGTTGCCAGAGCAATGTTCCAAGATTTTACTATCATAACAAATTAGGTTAAGAGCAAAGCTTTTCCATAATGTGAGTTGAAACGTGTAACTCTTTAATAAACAAAATTGTGCCAGTCAATTTTAGCTTTAAGGAAAAGTCTAGCAATATATTCTTAGCTCTAAATATGGTGCTGAAAACAATTTCGTTCCCCACATGCATACCGAGTTGCACGGTTTTCAGGATTAGGAACTCGGGTTGTCTCGCGCGGGAAATTTGAATCTCAATTTCCAAGTATTGAGGTTTTTCAATTCAGCGTCACCGAGCGTGCCGCATTTTAAACACTGTCGATTTTGTTCTCAAGTTTAAAGTTAGACCCAACTATTGACCTTGCTTGACCTTCCACTTCTCTTAATAGAAGACCAGCACATCCGGGTGTCTCAGCAGGAGAGCAATTGCCGACACTCTCTTCCAAATTTCCCGCCAGACTCGGCTGTAGCCCAAATTCAGTGGGTCTCGTGTTTTTTCGGCCCCATTTGCGAAGCGATTTCAGTAATCCTGCGTAAAATAAATTATCTCGTTTCATTTTGCTTTGATTGTTTCGTTTCAAGCTATTGAAACGCTGAGTGTATGGAAAATGTGTATGGAATGGAAAACAGGCGTATGGAAAACTACGCAATACCAGTACTGAATGGCAATGCAAATCGCTTCGGCACCGAAAATATGGAATTCACCAAATTCTGATTGCTTTGCCACGTGGGCTATTGAAAATACTTGTATGTATGGATAATTTTTGCTTTTGTAGTCGCTGTGTCGGCAATGGCAATAGGCAAATTAATGGAATGCATATAACTAGTAATCATACTCACAGTACTTAACTTTCAAATTTTATTCTGATCAGCGGCAATACCACTTACTGTCGAGGTACAGTTTGTGCCAAGAACTGTTGGCGCGCGTTGTAAGAGTTAACAGCAAATTCAAATACAGTTTCCGTCAGTCATCAGATACAGTTTTGTCAGTTATTGCTATTGGTACCATTGTCAAAGCTGCAGCATTTGGCTCTTGTACAGTACAATAGTCTCAAAGGTTACACTGGTAGGCTTCACTTCAACCAGCCATCTTCGTCGACGACCGTTCGGCAAAATTATCCATGGGTTTTGGCTTATCCGTGGAGCTTCAAAGACAATTTTTATATTTGACATATATAACTAATAGAGAAAGTTACTATTCTCGTTTTTCACATTGGGGGGGGGGGGTTAGCTTAAATTGTATCAATGTCTCGGAGGTAAATAGTCTACAGTGGTACCACCAGCAAGGAGGGAAACTGAATTGTTGGATAGGAAAATTGCAACATCGAGCAAGTGTTTTAAAGCAATAGTTACAGTCACGGTATATCAGGTTATGAAATAATTTTTCAATTATTTCAATTGTTGTCGCATCTGGCAAATCATTACCAATATTAGTGGACAAATTCTTGTTTGAAAACCGATCATGAAGCACAAAGTTGCTTTGTCTTTGTAATCTAGAAACACCAAATATGTAATATACGATAGATGTAAATATATGCGAGAATTTGGGTCTGTGATATTTGTTACTTTATAATTGTTTTATATATGTCTGCTAATCGCAGGCATAACTACGCTTATGCTAACTTACTTGTATTAATAATTACAATTTTTCACTTGAAATCACAGGCGCGTCCAGGCTGTTGGCAGATTGGCACACTTGGCTGAGGCTGAGCGGTTGGTGTGTCGAGGCATAAGAGGGAGCTGGGGCCAGGAGGGGCTGGGGTTGAAAGGGGGCAACACCAATGTGGGTGGGCCGGTGCTGGAGGGGGCTGGGTCTGCGGGGGAGGTGGCATGTTGACATTGTGGGACTCAAAATTGAGAACGACTTGCCGTCACATGGTACAAATGCGGGAATGCGCAATGTTGGAAAATCGATTTTCGCATTCGCTGATCAGACATGTCATATTTTTTATTGATTTTCCGGTAGATCGACGTCGGAAAACGGTACTGCTCGATCAGATAGGTATATTATCTCGATTTCCACGTGTTCAGTCCGTTTAGTGAAGGATTTACTGTCATAGTGCATTATGGTCAGATAATCATAATTTTCCGCCATATAAATCGCTTCAATTTCTTTTCCAAATTTGATCGTAGGTCTCGCTTCACAACAATGTTGGTTACTTGTTTTTATTATTATAATTACCAAGTGAATGCCAAAATTTACGAAACTCGAGGACTCCAAGAGTGGTAGGGTAGCGTAGGAAAGGTGAGTAAATAACTGTTTTAACTGCTTTTATTCCCAATTTCAAGCTTAAATTTCCGTCTTAACTCCTCTCTTTGATTGAGTTAATTTTTACTCCCCTACTCTACCCTCTTTTCGAGGTCTCTGAAGTTCAACTGCGTAGTCAGAACTTCAATAGATGAAATAGATAAAGATTCTCAACGATAGAAACTACAGTAACAGAAAACTTTATCTATTCCATCAGAATTTTATGAAAAGAATATTTCTACTTCCCGCCAGAAAAGTGCTCGATGGTGATCCCATGTGTTCGTGCCAGAATAACTGCATGCGGAATTGCTGTGTCGTATTTAGTCCATTGTCCAGAATGTTTTAATAACATCTGAATAGCAAATCAATTAAAATTGTTAAAAATTCGAGAAAGAAATCAATTTTAATACTGGGAGTGTATTGCCGCGGATGTTCATTTTATCAAACCATTAAGGAGCATGTACAGTTCTCATTATTGGCACAATTTCCACAGCTTGCTACTAGATCTTGGAGATATATGAGATGTTGGCGGTGTCGATTTTTGGCTTCAATTTTTTTGTCAGGTCAATTCTGTTTGATCAAAAAATTCTGATACTGGATGTTTTTAATCTACTCTTCTGTGACACTCAAAATCCTAGAAAATAAATAATAAGTCCTAATAATTCATCTATTTTCCAATGAAAACATAAAAGTCCTGATGTTCGGGTCTCGGAGAAACGAATACACGTTTTGCAAGCTCATCCAATAAATAAAAAATCAAAACCTACGTTAATTAATTTTTTTTTGTTGAAAACGTGCTAGTCTCCATGCCAAAGGTGAACGTATGTAGCCCCACACCCACGTTTTGCACTCAGGCTCCATGTTTTTGAGTCATGATCTTGGGTGGAATACTCTCGGATCCACCCCTACTTTGAAAACTGCTCTGATTTCCAAACTCAATTTTTGGTACAGTGGGTACTTGCATCATCAAAATTTTTGAGTCATACTTGCCAAAAAAGTTTTGCAAATTTGTCTTCATGAGCGGCTCCTCAAAAAACAATCCTTAACTCCTTCTATTGCAAAAATTTAAAAATAATTGTGTTGGCTGAATTTTGCTCACCTCTAATGGCAGTTCAACACGAGTTTTCAGTACACGTAAAACACCAATTTTCCAGTGTCAACTTCCAGTTTTGCACTTACGCAAAATGTTAGGCTACGAAATACAAATTCAAGTTTTTCCGATTTTTTGAAAAGGTTTTCAAAATTATATTATTTGGGTGCAAAATAGTTTACAGTTTTAAGAACTCCATCAAGTTTTCGCAAGTTGGTACATGTTGAAACTGAACATGACATTAAACTTGCCGGAAATTTCGAACGCTGTGTGCAATGCGTCTTCGTAGAGATATCCTGATATTTATAGCGCTTTGATATCGTAAAATACTCCAACGTATGTTTTTCTGCGATACGATCGCGAAAAATTGTGTCGGGTAGGTTCAATACCAAAACGAGAGCTGTGGTTAATGAGCCCAAATTTTCTCCAACTAATATGCTCCACCGTCCCAATTTGTGCAAAAAATTCACGAGATTTCCGTTAACTTTCTTAAAGTTCTCGCAGTGCAAGATTACGGTAACGGTATTGTCACTGCATTTTGGTGGCATTTCTCAGCATATGAGTCCGGGTACCACTACAATCTCGGCAGAATCGAAATTTCTGCGTATTATAAGCCAGTGACTGTACAAGATGTAGAAAAGTCATTCCCAGTGTCTAGAAAACGCTGCATTGCTTCTCGAAGTAGGGCACGCTCCGTGAGCCGGCGCGGGATTTTCATATTTCGGAGTCTTGCGTTTCATAAATTTTCACCGGAGACAAAAATTTTGACCCCAAGTTTCTAGGCCGTGTGTCAGTGTTACTTGATAAAAAGGGTATTGGAAGAGCACAATCTTGCACCATAGTTTTGCCTCATTAGCCTAATAACTGGCGAGTTGCAGGGTTATCGCCAATATCGAAACGGCGCACGGTCACAGCTCGGTTTTTTGTCAAATTTCGACAGTCATTGTGAGTAGCAACGCTCGAAAGTCGGAATACATATTTAGCACCAGTAACAGCGACAATACTTGCGGCAAAAGTTTCGAAATTGGTCAAACCACCAGGAGCTGAAAACATTCCAAAAAAAAAAAACTATTTTTTCGCAATTTTCAAAAAAAGGTCATCAAATTTTTGTATATATTGTTATCCTAAACTTTTTCTTGATATGTTACGGGTCGTTGATGTACGCGCCAAATTCAGAAGTCGATAAATTGCAGCAGCGACGCTCCACGCGCAATTCCGGTCGCAAAATTTCGCATCGTAAAATTACAATTTGGCGTATTGTTTCGAAATGATGTACTTGAAAAATACTCGGAAACTCAAAGTTGATTTACAGTTGTTTACCAATTCTACATTTCTTGGCAAAATGTTTTCAGTTTCTTAATAAAGTGTACACCATGAAAAAATTTGTGGGCAGAAATTTTGCCATTTTTCAAATGGAAGAAATGCATATCCTTTTCGACAGCGAGTACCGCAACTTAACCCTAGAGCTTAACTAACCACCTGAAAAATGAAAAATTGATTTGAAAGAGAGCGTTGCAGTGTTTCAGACAGCTTCTCCATAACGTCCTTATCTCGATACTCAATCTTCAAAACTTAACAGTATTCTTTGATTCTAGAAAAAATCAGAACCGAAAAAAACTTTTTTTCTCACCGATTTTTGCTGAAAAAAGTTGTGCCTACAGGTTTCGGTTTGGCGTCGTAGAACTCGAATCTGAAATTCGTTTTTTCGGCTTTTCGTTAGCTCAGCATCGTAACTTAAGTTGAAAACGTTAGCATATATTGTTAACGAGAAACTGAATCGAAAATGGACTTCAGATCTGTGTTCTACGACCCCGAAAAACCTATACAACTTTTCAGCAAAGTCGAAGACAAAAAGTTTTCGGTTTACCTTGGTCCCCCCCTTTAGAAATCGTGAAAATTCGAATTTCGCGAAGTCGAAAATTGCCGAAAACATATCCACCAGCTCATTTTGGTCAAGCTTTAAGGATTTTGAGTGGTAGTGGGGGTAATCGAGATAAGAGTTCATTTTGTTGCGGGAACTTCAGTAAGACGGGGCCATCAGGTGTGCAAACACGAATTTCGAAATAAACTAAATTTTCTAAGTGCCATGGAGCTAAAATTTGTGCTTTCAACACTCAAAAACTTCAGAAAAACCACAAAACTTCACGTTTGTAGATGATAAATAAGTTTAATTTCATAATTTCCGGCAGAACAAGTTGCAGGTTTTCAAGAAAGACGTCGGGAAAATTTTAAAAAATGACTCCAAATGTTGAAAAAGAAAAAAGAAATTGGCTTCAATTTCTTTAATTTAAAAGTTACAGTGCTTCCCTTTTTTACCATATCTCGTTTCGTTTTTAATTAAAGTGTTGTTACTGATTAGCTGTTACCTTGTAACATATGACACATAGACCACATACAGCAAGCAGCAAAATTAGCCAAAAAAGCAAGGGTGCTGCAAAATTTCAATACGAAAGAAAATAAATTTCAAGAAATTCTCCTTGAATTTTTACACATCCTTCAAGGTGGTGTCTAAAACCAGGAACAGAATTGGTACTGTAAAGGTCTAAAACCGAGAACAGGAACTCCAAAAACTGTCTAAAAATACCAGGAACAAAATCAGGAACAGTTCCACCAGAATGGTAATTGTGAACAGAATAGAACAGGGGTCTACTTTCAGGAACAGACACCCCTGAACAGGAACGGGGTTAGTGTGTCCATGAACGGGGTCTAATTGGTGGAACAGGTCTAACTCCTCAGGACCCAGTATCAGGAACAGTGTCTAGCTAGAGGAACAGAAACAGGGGTCTAGCCTACAGGAACAGGATCAATACAGAGGAACGGGATGAAACCGAAACAGCCTACCAGATCAACTAGAATAAAATTAGAACACACCAGTGAATCTAGGAATATGGGTCTACTCCTCCAACAGAACAGGGGTCTAGAACAGGGAACGGAACAGGAACAGAACAGGTCCGTGAATCCGTGTATCAGTATGGGACGAATTCAACGGGGTCTAATTACTCCAGCAATAATTGTGAAGTAGGAATAGGCTCCAAGAAGGTCATACTAGAGAACAGGAACGGGCCTATCAGTATCAGAACTGGCGGGTCTAGGAACAAGAACAAACCAAGTGACTAATTACAACGTATCAAAGCTGTCATATATGCATATTTTATAGCACAATTTGCATTCACCGATTTGGCACGCCGGAAGAGTGTGTAGCACGAGGGCTTCCCATGATGTACGCAGTAAGTCTTGAAAACAACGTTGTAAAAGTACTTATACAACGATTTACGCCCCAATTATTTATTGCAGCTGACAGCTGTTTGCAAATTTCCTCAAGCAGCATTATTGCCGTCATGCAGCTCGGAGCCAATCGCTGTGGGCACAATTCGCCGTAGCATATAGGTAACTGCATGATACAGCAATTTAGAGGGGATCGGTGTGCAGCGTGCCAGCTATACGCATCGCTGCACCAGTAATATTCGATTTATACAGTCTTTACAGAGAAAAGAGCTCGTATGTTATATTACTGTAGCTTATAATTAAGACACATGGCTTAAGCTTGTGACGTAGGCACGTGACGTCTCTGCAATTCGTGAGCCCCTATAGCACGCTCTAAACTGCCGCGAGTTGGTTTTCAATTTATTGATGTAAATGCATAAATGCATATATATATATATATATATATATATATATATATATATATATATATATATATATATATATATATATATATATATTCTATTCCATTATAAAGAAACACGTGAGCTTATGTCTAAATTTCAAATAACTGGTCTGCCTTTTTATGCTGACTGTACACTAAACAGTATAATAGCTTTTTAGCTATGTCCCCACCAGATGTTTGATCAAACTTTTATTAACTTTGTTATACAATTTGTTTCACGAAAACTTTCTAGCTTAAAGTTTAAATCACAGTTTATGCTTTTCATAATTTCTACAATGTGGTTTCGATCCATAAATTTCTGAATCCACATTGTAAAAATTATGAAAAGCTTTTCAGCACTATTTCGTGATTTGAAACTTTAAGCTAGAAAGTTTTAAAACAGTGAAACCCAAATTAATAATATTAAAAGTTAATAAAAGTTTGAATCAAACGTATCTGAGTGAACATAACAAAGCTATTATACTTACTGTTGCGTGTACAGTCAGCATAAAAAGCAGACGCAATTGGATACAGCACATCTGTTGCCGCGAGTAACCAGTTCAGGCTTGAAATTTCCAAAATTTAGACGTAAACAAAGTCACGTGATAACATAATGGAATAGAATATATACTATATATATATATATATATATATATATATATATATATATATATATATATATATATATATATATATATATATGCATTTATGCATTTACGTCAACGTGGGGACCTAATTAATTTAATTGATTAGAGAGCTCGCAGGCTTGGTTTAGAGCGTGCTTTTTATAGGGAGCTCGCAGGCTAAGCACAGAACGTGCATTAACACGTCTAAGCCTAAGCCATGTCTTAATTATAAGCTAATTAATATAATTTATACAACTCTTTTGCACTTTTCCTCTGTAAAGACTGTACATATAAATCAGATAATGCACAGTGCAGCGTGCGTATAACTGAGTTATAAGCACGCTGCACGCTGGGAAGCCGGTCCCTAATCTAAATTGCTGTATCATACAGTTGCCTATATGCTACAGCAGTGTGTACAGCAGAGCTCCAACCTAGACAGCTCTGCTGCACACCAAAAAATAGGCCTCCCAGCCATGGCAAGCAATAATGCTGCTGCCACTTAATGTTGAAATTTGTCTAAACTTAGCTGTCAGCTGCAACATAAATGAGTAAGGTTTCATCAATTAAGGAGAGGTTAAATCGTTGTATAAGTACTTTACAACACACCTTAGCGTTGTTCACTAATTTCTACTGCGTACGTCGTATGGGAAGCCCTCGTGCCCCACACTCGGAGCTTCCCACACGGCGTGCGTATAAATCAGTGAATGCACGCTAAGGTGTGCTATAAAGTATACATATATGATACTATCATAGGCCCATGTCAAGAGAAACTTTTTGATGCGTTGGAATCGTGAATCACCCCCGTTCCTGATTCTGTTCCTAAAATTAGACCCGCGTTCCTGTTCCCGAAATTAGACTCCCGTTCCTGTTCCTGAAATTAGACTCCTGTTCCTGTTCCTGAAATTAGACGCCTATTCCTGATTCTGTTCCTGAAATTAGACTCCCGTTCCTGTTCCTGAAATTAGACGCCTATTCTTGATTCTGTTCCTGAAATTAGACCCCCGTTCCTGTTCCTGAAATTAGACGCCTATTCCTGATTCTATTCCTGAAATTAGACCCCTGTTTCTGTTCCTGAAATTAGACCCCTGTTCCTGATTCTGTTCCTGAAATTAGACCCCGTTCCTGTTCCTGAAATTAGACCCCTGTTCCTGATTTTGTTCCTGAAATTAGACCCCCGTTCATGTTCCTGGTCTTAGACCCCCGTTCCTGTTCCTGAAATTAGACCCCCGTTCCTGTTCCTGAAATTAGACTACTATTCCTGATTCTGTTCCTGAAATTAGGCCCCTGTTTCGGTTTCTGAAATTAGACTCCCGTTCCTGTTCCTGAAATTAGACCCCTGTCACTGTTCCTGAAATTAGAACCCTATTCCTGATTCTGTTCCTGAAATTAGACCCCTGTTTCTGTTCCTGAAATTAGACCCCTGTTCCTGATACTGTTCCTGAAATTAGACCTTGTTCCTGTTCCTGAAATTAGACCCCCGTTCATGTTCCTGGTTTTAGACCCCCGTTTCTGTTCCTGAAATTAGACCCCCGTTCCTGTTCCTGAAATTAGACCCTGTTCCTGATTCTGTTCCTGAAATTAGACCCCTGTTCCTGATTCTGTTCCTGAAATTAGACCCCCGTTCCTGTTCCTGAAATTAGACCCCTGTTCCTGATTTTGTTCCTGAAATTAGACCCCCGTTCCGTTCCTGTTTTTAGACCACGGTTCCTGTTACGGTTCCTGTTCCTGTTCCTGGTTTTAGACCTTTATTCCTGTTCCTGTTCCTGTTCCTGGTTTTAGACACCACCTTGAAATCTTAAGTGTGTAAAAATTCAAAAATTAAGGGGGGGGCTACGAAGGGGTTGGCACAGAGTTGTATGCGGGCCGCGGGTACCCGCGGGGCGGGGCGGGGCGGGCCGAATTTTACTACCCGCGCGGGCCGCGCGGGCCGATGCGGGCCGATTTTGAGCTACTTTTTTTGGCTAATTTTGCTTTCTAGGAAAATTGCTTGCTTGCTTTAATGTATGTGGTCTATGGTATGAATGCATATGTTACAAGAGTAACAGCTGTCAATCTCTCTTTGAGCCTTACTTTGAGTAAAGCAGAAACAGACTATGAAACTAAACTAAAAGGAAGCCGCTTTTCTTTGCCATTTTCTTTAAATTAAAGAAAATTGAAGCCAAATTTCTTTTTCTTTTTCTTTATTTAAAGAATTCTTCTCATTTTTTTCTTTTTCTTTCCCCTAAAATTCCGACGTGGCTGTATCTCCTGCGAAAACTATCAACGATGTTCTGTAGAAATTATAAGTAGAAACTTATTTATCATCTACAAACGTGAATTTTGTGGTTTCTACTTGAAGTTTTTTGAGGGTGTTTAGCACTGAAAGTGGGGGTCAGCAAATTTGCCGAAATGCCATTTTTAAAATTTTAGCTCCTATTTTCATGGCGCAGAAACTGAATTTTTAGTTTATTTCGGAAATTCGTGTTTTGCACATAAATATAAATCCATGATAACGTCTTACTGAAGTTCCACAGCAAAATGGGTCTTATCTCGATTACCCCCACTACCACTCAAAATCCTTAAAGCTTGACCAAATGAGCTAAAATTTGGTATGGATATGTTTTCGACGAGTTCAAATATCGCAAAATTTTTCGACTTCGCGAAATTCGAATTTTCGATTTCTAAAGGGGGGAACAAGGTAAACCGAAAAATTTTTGTCTTCGACTTTGCTGAATTGTTGTATAGGGGTTTTCGGGGTCGTAGAACACGAATCTGAAGTCCATTTTTCGATTCAGTTTCTCGTTAGCTTAATATATGCTAACGTTTTAAGCTTAAGTTACAGGAGTATGCTGAGCTAACGAAAAGCTGAATTCGAAAAAACAGACTTCAGATTCGAGTTCTACGACGCCGAAACCGAAACCTATGCACAACTTTTCAGCAAAATCGGTGAGAAAAAAGTTTTCGGTTTTCCTTGGTCCTCCCTTAGAAATCAAAAAAATTGAATTTCGCGAAATCGCATTTGGTTAAGTTTTAAGGATTTTGAGAGGTGGGGGTAATCGAGATAAGACCCTAGGGCGTTATGGAGAAAACTGTCTGTGTTTGCTACGGCGGCGCCGCTTTCAAATCCAATTTTCATTTTTCATACAATTAATAGGTGGTTAGTTAAGCTCGTTAAGTGCTGATACTCGCTGTCAAGGATATGCGACAAACATTTGAAGAAATGAGCAAAATCTCTGCCCACAAATTTTTCATGGTGTACCCTTTTGGTTAAGGGAAGCTAAGCTTTTGTTACCACTTTAAGAAATGTAAATTGGTAAACAACTAAGTTCAAATCAGAAAAATATGCGGGTTCCGGAAGTATTTTTCAAAATACATCAGTTTTCATGCTCAGGTAGTACATAGGTAGCAATTTTACGTGCGGGTACCTGCGGGCCGGATTGCGCGTGTGCGGGCCGCGGGCCGGAGTGTTGCGGGCCGCGGTCATGAGGTGCGGGCTGCGGGCCGGGCGCGGGCCGGAAAAATCGGCCCGCATACAACTCTGGGTTGGCACGACATCCTCGGAGAGAGCTACTTTTTTGCCCAACGTTAGCCAACATATCAAAGTAAAAAAGTTTAGGGTGGGCAACAATATATCTCATATACAACGTTTGTGGCAGGGCGCCAAAGTGAAAATTTTGGTGCGAAAAATGGGTTTTTTCAAAAAGATGTTTTCAGCTCTGGTGGATTAACGGTTTGACCAATTTCGAAACTTTTTGCCACGAATGTTATCTGTTACTGGTGCTAAATAATAAAAGTATTCCGACTTTCGAGCGTTGCTTCCTCCTTCAGCAATGACAGGTCGAAGTTTGAAATTTGGCAAAAAGTTTCGAGGTGACCGTGCGCCGTTTTCGATCTAATAAAATTGGCAGGCCCTAGCCTACCCCAGCTTTTCACCAGTTATTAGGCTCTAATTGGGGCAAACTGTGGTTAAGTTTCAAGGGTTTTGGTTTTCCGGTTAGTGTGCTAGCTCCCTTTTTTATCAAGAAGTAACCTTTATTTTACGGCCTCAAATGCTAGCTAAGAGCAGTAAAAATGGGGTCAAAAATTTTTTGTCTCCGATTCTGCCGAGAAGGTGCTTATGGGGGTTCATTGACCTGCTGAATCCGAATATGAAATCCGTTTTTCGATATAACGCTTCCTGCGTTCAGTATGCGCTTACAACTGTCTCACAGGTTTTTGGAGCGATCTTCATCCCTACTTCGAGAAAGCAATCTAGCATTTCTAAACACTGGGGCGAGGCTTAATGATCTAACTTTCTACACATCTTGGTACAGTCACTGGCTTATAATGCGCAAAGTTTCAGACGATTTTGCCAGATTACATTGGAGTAATTGACTCACATCTTTGAAATGCCACCAAATCACAGTGACAATATCGATTACGTAATCTTGCACTGCGAACTTAGGGATAAACGAAATCTCGTAATTTTTGCACAAATTGGGACAGATACTAATTGGGCTAATTAGTTGGAGAACATTTGGGCTCATTTGATTAACCACAGCTCATAAGACCTTAGTTAATCTACACCTGTGTGGACCTACCACACACAATTTTTCGCACATTGATCGTATCGCACAGAAAAGCATACACTTGTCTAAGGCTTATTTTACACGATGTCAAAGCGCTATATGTCAGGACTATCTCTGCAAAATTTGGGCACTGTACCTTGCACACAGCGTTCAGGGCACAGCGAAGTTTGGATGCATGTCATGTTCAGTTTCGGACCTTCAATACCAACTTGCGAAGGCTCCACAGGACGCTACGCTAGGTGGAATTCTTTAAAACTGTAAACTATTTTGCACCAAACCTAATACTATTATGTGGCGAAAAACTAGCTAGCTTTTCCAAAATCGAACTTTTAGTGTATTTCGTAGCCCCCCCCTTAAGTCGAAGTTTTGATAACTTTTAGTAAGAATCTTCTAACACGTCTAGTTGTTAGTAGCTTTGCGTAAATTATAAAGCAGTTGACACTGGAAAATTGGTGTTTTACGTGTACTAGAATCTGCTTTGCTTCGATGAGCGGACGGGAAGCAGACTAGCCATTAGAGATTGAGTAAAATTCAGCTCAATTTTTAATTATTTTTAAATTTTTTTTGCAATAGAAGGAATTAGGATTGTTTTTGAGGAGCGGATCATGAAGGCAAATAAATTTGCAAAACTTTTTAGCAGAATACCATCCCATGACTCAAAAATTTGTGTGCAGCGCTACCTTCCTGCACAACACTTTAAAATTGAGTTTAGGAAAACATCCAGAGCGGATCAAAGAAAAGTAAGGGGTGGATCAAGAAGTATTCCACCCAAGGATCATGACTCAAAAGCTTATGGGCCTGAGTCAAAACGTGGGTGTGCTAAGGCTACATACGTTGTTTTGCTTGGCATGGAGACTTAGCTTTTTCGTTTTTCATTTGCAAAAAAATTAATTAGCATCGACTTTGTTAGGTTTTGACTTTGCTACACATTTTGTTTTATTTGACAGGTCCGCATGAGCGAGCCATTCTTGCCCGAGCTATTCAAGCTTACCATGACAAAACGTGTATTCGTTTCATTCCGAGGACGGGACATCAGGACTATGTTTTCATTGGAAAAATAGATGGGTAATTAGGACGAAATGTTGTGGCTATTCTAGGATTTTTGAGTGTCACAGAAAATTAGACCAAAACATCCAGTATCAAGAATTTCCTTATTGCGATCAAACAGAATTGACCTGACAAAAATAATAATTGGCAGCCAAAATCATTTATTAACCTCATCTCATATATCTCCGTCTAGTGTAAGCAGTAAATTATTGCTCTTCGGAACCTATTACGTCTCCTTAATGGTTTGATAAAATTAATTTATCCGCGGTAATCCTTTCCCATAAAGCTTTTACTCTAGTATTAAAATTGATTTCTTTCTCAGGTAGTAATTTTAATTGATTTCAGGTGCTATTCAGATGTTGGTCGCGCTGGTGGACGACAAGATCTTTCTCTGGACAATGGATGTATAGAATACGACACAGCAATTCATGAGTTGATGCATGCAGTTGGATTCTGGCACGAACACGAAAGATGGGATCGAGACGATTTCATCAACATACTCTGGCAAAACATCGACAGAAGTAAAAATATTCTTTTCATAAGAACTCTGAATGGAATAGATAAAGTTTTCTGTTGCAAGCTAAATTTTAGTTTCTAATCGTTTGAGTCTTTATCTATTTCATCTTAAAACCTGTGAAGTTGCCGTTAGCCATATCTGGCAAAATACGCAGTTGACTCAGGGCCTTTTCAAGAAAGGGTAGAGTAGAGTAAAATTAACTCAATCTTTTCATGAAGGAGTTAAAAGACGGAAACCCAAGCTTGAGTAGAGATAAAGCGAGTTAAAACAGTTATTTTTAACTCTACTCTACGCTACCCTACCCTTTCTTGAAAAGGTCCTCAGTTTCGTAAATTTTTGGCGTTCTTGCAGTATTATAAATAATAAAAACAAGTAACTATTGTTGTGAAGCCTATTGCAGACGCCTACGATCAATTTGGAAAAGTTAATCTGTTTGAAAGCGATTACTATGGCGAAAATTATGATTATCTGTCCATAATGCACTATGACAGTAAATCCTTCACTAAGAACGGACTGAACACGATGGAAACAAAGTCGGATGGATATACCTATCTGATCGGGCGAGTAAAGGAGTTTTCCGACGTCGATCTGCGGAAAATCAATAAAATGTATTTATGTCATGATCAGCTGAATAGAAATCGATTTTCCAACATTGCCCCAACAGCGCCTACAAAAGCGTTCGGAAACAATCCCTGGCAAATTTATGACGAACAGATCGGTCGACCATTTGAGTCCCACAATGTCAACATGCCACCTCCCCCGCAGACCCAGCCCCCTCCAGCACCGGCCACCCACATTGGTCCCCCGATTGCCCCCTTTCAACCCCAGCCCCCTCCACAACCCCAGCCCCAGCCCTTCCCTCATATACCTCAGCCACCGGTTGCCCTGCCGGCTCAACCACCTCAGCCAAATGTGCAATCTACCAATCTGCCAACGGCAATACAGTTGCCTGGTAAGCACTGATTTCAAGTGAAAAATTGTAATTATTAAATGAAGTATACAAGCAAGTTAGCATAAGCGTGATTGTGCTATACGTTAGCAGTTTTAATATGCAACAATTATAAAGTAACCAGTATAATTATCCTGAATCCAAATTCTCGCATATATTATCTATCGTATATTACATATTTGGTGTTTCTAGATTGCAAAGACAAAGCAACTTTGTGCTATAAATGGAAGGAGAGATGTCATGATCGATTTTTCAAACAAATCATGGAAGAATTTTGTCCACTAACATGTGGATATTGTTTGCCAAGTATGCGGTTTTAACAATTGAAATAATTGAAAAATTATTTCATAACCTGATATGCCGATAACGTAATATTGCTTTTATGACACTTGCTCGATGTTACTACGAATTTACCGGTATCCAGATAAACAATTCAGTTTCCCTCCTTATGCAATTGAACCACTGTAGAACTATTTTATGCATCCGAGTTTAGTATTACAATACAGCTAAGCTAACCTGTGGATGAAATGTGTGTATGTGTAAAACGAGAATAGTAATTTCTCAGTATTTATTAATTATATATGTCAAATATAAAAGTAATCTTTTTAGCTCCACAGTTAAGCCAAAACCCATGGATGGATTTTGCCAACGGTCGTCGACGAAGGTAGTGAGGAGAATAGCCTGATTAGCGAGTTGCTCTGAAGTGAAGCTTTATACCAGTGTAGCCTTTGAGATACTGTAATGCTATTGTATTACAAAGAGCCAAATGCTGCGAAGCTTACAACAATGTACCAATAGCAATAACTTGTCGCTTGTATCTGATGATCTACAACTGACCGAGCTGTGACTCAGACTATTTGGATTTGCTGTTAATAATTTGCTGCTATATGTAGTGCTTTAGCTGTGTACATATATTTTTGTGGGAATTGATTCTGTGCCGGTGATCAGAATAAAATTTGAAAGTTTTAAGTTTTGTGAATTCCATGATTACACTAGTTCATTGCCAAGCGTTCCATTGACATTCAATTTGCCTATTGCCATTGCCATTTTAGCAGTGCTCTGACTACAAAAGCAAATTATCCATACACTTGCCTTCTGTGTCCTAGTATTTTTTCAATAACCCGTACATTGAAGCAAGCAATCAAGTTTGGTGAATTCCATGATCTCACTACTTCATTGCCAGGCGTTGCATTGCCATTCAATTTGCCTATTGCTATTGCCATTAGCAAATTTTCCATACACTTGTTTTCCATTCCATACACATTTTCCATACACTCCTAGCATTTTTTCAATAACCCGTACATTGAAGCAAGCAATCAAAGCAAAATCCTGCAAAATGAAACAGGATAATTTATTTGCAAGTTATATCATTTGTTGAAGTTTATCCTCGCACAAATGGGGCCAACGCCTTTTGAAAGATTACTGAATTGGGCTTGTAGGAATCTGGCGGAAATTTGGAAGAGAAAATTAATCCTTTAATTGCTCTCCTGCTGAGACGTTGGTCTGGTCTCTATTAAAGAGAAGTGGAAAGGTCAAACTTAAAGGTCAATAGTTTGGGGGCCCCATCAGATTCTCTAACTGTAAACTGAGTACAAAATGTTGAATTTAGAAGTGTCCAGTTTTAGAATTCGAACAGTGTTTAAATACTTGACACGTAATCAGGCAAGTAAACTGAATTGAAAATATAATAAATGAAATTAATTGAACTAATCAAGTTCTAAGCTGCCTGGATTACAACCGAGTTCTAATGTAGTAACTGTATATATTAAAAAGGTTTAGAAAATTGTTTCTTTATATTTAGAGCTAAATTATATAATTGCTAAACACACCAATTTCCTTAAAGCTAAAATTAAATCGTGTAACTTAGCACAATTTTGTTTAATACAAGAGTTACACGTTTCAATGCATTATGGAAAAGCTTTAACTCTTAACTATGAAACTGTTATGATATAGTAAAATCTTGGAACATTGCTCTAACTTTTAACGTAATGTAATAGAGTTTGTAATAAAGTTTTAATATTTGTACTCAGTTTACATTTAGAGAATCTGATGGGGGCCCCAAACTATTGACCTTTAAGTTTGACCTTTCCACTTCTCTTTAATAGAGACCAACGTCTCAGCAGGAGAGCAATTAAAGGATTAATTTTCTCTTCCAAATTTGGGGGGCCGCAGCAATATTAGCAGAATCGAAGCTCAAAACTAAACTTCAAAATTTCAAGTTTTAAGGAAAGACTGAAATTAAAGTCTGACCAATAAATGTAGAAAGCTAAATTGTTTACTTTATACCTTTACTGATATCAAGTCACAGAAACTAATTTGCGAATAACGTCATTAACGAAGTACTGAAATTTCGATGCAACCAAGGGGGATTTGTAAAAAAAGATACTATACAAATAATTTCTAAGACAACAGGGACCCCTCTTTGTTGCAACCATGTTAAATTTCATCCAAGCCTTAAACTGTTTTTTAAATTAAATTCTAGTAAATTTCGCTTAGAAATGAGAAATTATGAGCAGGCCCCCGCTGCACAAAAAACTGAGCAGCTAGCTAGAGCAATGTTGAGTATAGGGTGGAATTTTTACGTTGGAGATATTGAGTTAGATTTGTGCTAGAACCGAAAACAGAAAGGCGAGATAAAAACATTGCAGACGAGATCTAATCAACGTACTATACTGGTCGTTACGAAATGTCAAAACTGTGTATGTATGCATACAAATCGTGCTATTTCGAATTCCTCTATCGTTCACTTCTACTATTGATTTCAATACTAACCATAAGTGTCGTGATACTATCTGAAACGATTGGCACCAAACAAATAGTTATTCTTGTTATGCTTGGAAGTTCAGCGATTGCCCTAAGCGGATTGTTTATTTATGCTTTCACTCATTCTAGAGTGGTCATGATTGCACCGAATTACGTCGAAATACTTAATCACGGGGCCTCCAGAAGCATGGAAATCTATAACATTTCCCAGAGCCCAATACTTGTGCAATTTGGTAATTTGTATTACCACTCAGTTAATGTGAACCAGCTGGTAGTTCCTTCTGGAGTTGCTAAGACCGCAACCATCCGTGCAGTGACTGAGGAGTGCAAAAGTGAAACGTTATCCGTGATGTCGTACTCCCAAGATGTGCTTCTAGAGGACAAAACAATTTCAATACACCATGCTTGCAACGTTTCCCAAACGGGGACACCGATGGTGTCAAACCAGAACTGTATCATTGAAAATCAGAACGTGGGTCCTCAGACCAACTACAATCAAAGTGTGGGACCCCAGGCCCAGACCAGCTACAACCTGAAAAGAGGTACTCACTAAGTTATAGACAAAACCAAGGGTACATAATATATAAGAGTGTGACAAGCGTCACACTCTCAGTTATCAGCCTTGCGAGCCCTGCACGCTAACGGCCCCCTCCCGCGATTGCTTACCTAGTGGACTCCGCAAATTAGTATACCCAGTACGCAATTGCGTATGATCACTTGTTTAAATAGGAAGGGACCCCCCGCAAATCTGACCCATCATTCGACTTGTTTCGGGAACCCCCACATATCAGACCCATCACTTTTTAGAGATGCTACGTACGTACCGGAGTAACGTGTAGTGTAAACTAAGCTTGCGAAAGTACGGAAGGAAAGCAAGCTATAGAAAGAAACATGACGATTTTGGATAATAATTCCGCTTATGTGATTTTGACAAATACGTATACACTCTTTCAAAGGAGTGAGGAGAAGCCGTAAAAGAAAGGAAGAGATTATCCCAGTGGAAAGCCTCCAGCAGTGCATAAACATTGCAGATTTTGTTGTTTGTTCGTACTACATAAATATTGTCATTTTCATTGTAAGTGTTTTCGTTGTTTTTTCGTGTTTCAGGGAGAACGACCTCTTCAAAGAAGCTGAGCTTGAAGCGGATGACTCGTGGCATTCCGGGGAAGGAAGCGGACCAGATTACCTATCGGGCTCAAAAATTCGGCGACGTTACAGTAAGTAGGGAAACTTTCAGCTAAACTCTACTTTACGTTTTTTTCGCGGCTGTTTTTCTGCATAGATTTTGTACTGGTCTAGTTGCTTAATTGAATTAGATTTAGATATATATATATATATATATATATATATATATATATATATATATATATATATATATATATATATATATATATATGTGTGTATTAAATCCAGTACATAAACAGTACATATGCTTACGTTATTGCAAAGTATAGAAAATAAATAATGGATAAGTGCAATGACTCTAGGCGTACGCTCTGTATGTATTCGTCATAAGCTAGAACAACTGTTGTAACATGGCTCAGTGTAACCGAACCATGCTACAACCGCCTGCACAACACCGTGCAGTACAATTGTACTGCACGGTAAGCCTTCGCTGCTCTCCTGTCGGAGTGTGCAGCGAGGTTGCTGACAGCCAGCAGAACTGACTGCAATGACCAAGAATTTCTCCCCTTATATACTTTCTGCCGAACGAAATATGCAAATTAGGTTGAACAGTATATAGACTGAATTTTGAAGCTAAATGTCTGTCTTTAAAGACATGACATATAGAAGACGAAATGTCTTCTAGTTTTCGGAGCCATATTACAAGCCAGTTGTACCATACCACTGCTTGCTGTGCTCACAGAAATTTGTGAGCTCACTTGCAGGCGAAGCCCTCGTGAAGGACACTCGTGCGCTTCGCGCACTCGTACCCTTCACTCTGAGCTTCGCCTGCTAGTGTGCATACAAATCTCTGAGAGCACTGCTGGCAGTGCTTACAACTTACACTTGTGTCAGTAGCCTATTGTAGTACCCGTTTCAGTTACAGTCGACGGTCCGAAGGTTTCAGTTTTGGTTTCAGATCATTCGAAAAGTCCACAAACATAGCGGACGAAGTTCTTCGATAAAGCGGAAAAAAGGGGGAGGGATTGATTTATAAAGGGATGTGCTCAAAAGTAAAACGTATATACGAAAATTTTCATACGTTTTCTAGTAAATCGTATAGACGAATCTGTGGTTTGAAAAATACGAATTTTTATTCGTCTATGCTTTTTGCAGCTAGCTTTTTAGTAAACTGGAGTTTGCTGCAAAGTCTGTTTTAATAGGCACTAAGGCATTACATGTAATATCAACATATCTTGTCAGTAGTTGTTTAACGGTCAGATGACGCAGACTTTGAGGGGCCAAACTTGTGCTTAAGTTTGTTTAGTGCTGCTAGACAGCCAGTTTTGAAAAGGGCTCCGGAAGATCAAGAGAAAAAGTTAAGGCTTATAAAAACGAAAATACGAATTCCTTCCATCAAAAAGACGATTTCAATACGTATATGGAATTCGTATATACGAAAACTTTGTGAATGACTTTTCAGCATATCCCAAAGGGTGTCAGCCGGCAGCTCGCGTAGTGAAATAGCTTCAGCTTTGTGTCATACTCTTATGTATTATCAAGAGTACATAATACATAAGAGTATGACAGCAGGCATATTCTTCTATGTACTATCAGCTCGCTACATCCTCTGCACGCTATCGGCCTACCCCCCCCCCCATAAATTGCCAAAGAAATTCGACCGCTATGTTTGCATGCAACAGACGCACGTTGAACCAACTGCCTATTGTGTTTTCGAGCTTTAGCGTGCAAGCATAGCGCTCGAATTTGCTTTGATAAGGGGGTCTGATTTAGGGGGGGGTAAGCCGATAGCGTGCAGAGGATGTAGTGAGCTGATAATACATAGCGTATGACGCTTGTCATATTCTTATGTATTATGTACTCTTGGTATTATGTACTCTTGATTTATAGGTATAGTTATCGAACAGCCTCTTCTTTATGCTGAGATTAGAAATGTACAATTGTTTCAGAATCCAAGAATTGTCAGCGGACCTGTCTGGCCGAAGCCTCGGTGCCTTTGGAGGAGACTGTAATCTCTGAGATTGTCGAGGAATACTGTCAGCTAATTCTGTGCAATCCTGGCTATGTGCTGGCCCCTGTCCACATGACCTGGCCTGCCCCCATGTCAACATTAAGACCTTCTGTCTGTTCTGTGCTCGCTACTATCCCTTCCAGATTTCCGGCAAACCCTCCTCCAGCCCTACCTATGAAATGTATTCCTATGTGATCCTGCGAAAGGGTACCAGACCGCAGGATGATCCCAGCCTACAGTGGGCTCGACTTGTGGCGGAGCCGCAGGTTAAGAGTCGCCGGGTTCACTGTAAGACTTGTAGCGTTTCTGGCGAACTGGAAGGTCTGATGGTGCTGAAACGGCTTTATGATCCTGATCTGTATCGGCTGGCGAAGAATGCTCGTCTTGGTGATCCGATCCTGGGCGGCCAAGATTTGAAGAGAATTTCAACTTCGGATGTTCTAAATGATAAATCAGACTGCGATGATCATGAGCAATAAAAAGTCGTGTTGAAAATAATTTTATCGAAAAAAAGAATGATTGTTGTTGCTTATTTATTTAGGTTGTAAGGATTTTTTTGATATTTTCAAAGTATTCTTTGGTCATTAGTTTAAGTTTTGTCTTTTTTCTATTACTTCACGTTTATCATAAACGATTGTGGCATTTCTGACATTTGATATAGGGATACTCCTAAAAGTGGGAAACAAGTCTTGGGTGTAAAAAGGGTAAACAAACCTTGTTGGGACGATAATAGTCGGTCTTCTTCAGCATATATCAGCGCTTGCCATGAACTGAAATCGTTTTTCGTTGTACGGATGGACACAACCTGTGTTGTATATGGAACCTGAATGTTACGTGCAAAACTGGAGTAACAATAACTAAAATACCTTAAAATCGAATGTGGAAGCTTGAGTTTTTTCGGATTTATTATTTAGTGGACTGTCCTCTATCAATTACAAAGTTTGAATTTGTTTACTTTACAGCTATAATGGCAGGAAGTGATTGTGTGATGGTTCGGACTAAAAAGTGCAAATTTACTTTTTCGAAAAATATCGCGCAAAAATAAAAGAATTTTATATATGTGCTTTGTGATTAGGTTTCAAAGCGAAATCTCGGTTTTGGGATAGTTATGCACTTTTTTTCAAGGAAAGATTAATTTGAACATAAAAAATTGAAAAATCGAAAACAAAAATGAAATTTTGTATCCAGTTTTCCACGAGAGGAGCTTGTGAAAAAATTTTGTGAGTGTCTGAGTATCTGCGCACCGGATAAAGACTGGTCCGCGATTAATTCTGCAAAACTATAGCCAGGTTTATACTTGTCCGTTTGTCCGTTTGGGCGTGTGGGCAATTGGGCGTTTGTCCGTTTGGGCACAGACTCAATTAAAATGAAGTTGTCCGTTTGTCCGTATAGACTGTAGAGGTGTCCGTTTGGGCGTATGAAAAGTTGAGCCATGTTGAACATTTTCTTACGCCAAAACGGACAAGTATAAACCGGGCTTATACAGATACCAAAAGCCAAAAGGAGTTTGACATTTATGTTTTATACAACCTCCATTTTTTGTTTTTGTTTACTGAAGTTGTCCTAACTCCTAATTTCGTGCAAAAATTGAGCTATTTTTAGGATGGACTGCATAACCATTTTAAAAACTGAGTGATGTCTAGAATAATGCATAGGAAATGCATAAATAATCAGGACATTCTGTTGCTTCAGTAGCTGATTTTAGTTACTTTATTTAGTCTGGACTGCAGCAATATTAGCAGAATCGAAGCTCAAAACCAAACTTAAAAATTTCAAGTTTCAAGGAAAGACTGAAACTAAAGTTTGACTAATAAATGTAGAAAGCTAAATTGTTTTCTTTATACCTTAACTGATATCAAGTCACAGAAACTAATTTGCGAATAACGTCATTAACGAAGAACTGAAATTTCGATGCAACCAATGGGGGATTTGTAAAACAAGATACTATACAAATAATTTCTAAGACAACAGGGACCCCTCTTTGTTGCAACCATGTTAAATTTCATCCAAGCCTTAAACTGTTTTTTTAATATAATTCTAGTAAATTTCGCTTAGAAATGAGAAATTATGAGCAGGCCCCCGCTGCACAAAAACTGTGCAGCTAGCTAGAGCAATGTTGAGTATAGGGTGGAATTTTTACGTTGGAGGGAGATATACCCCTTCCCTCATATACCTCAACCACCGGTTACCCTGCCGGCTCAACCACCTCAGCCAAATGTGCAATCTACCAATCTGCCAACGGCAAAACAGTTGCCTGGTAAGCACTGATTTCAAATGAAAAATTGTAATTATGAAATGAAGCATACAAGCAAGTTGGCGAATACGCGTGACATATATATACATGTACATATAAACATATACATATACATAAATATACGGTGACCAGCGTACTTATCTTGAGTCCAAATTCTAGCATATGTTATCTATCTTAATTACATATTTGGTGTTTCTAGATTGCAAAGACAAAGCAACTTTGTGCTATAAATGGAAGGAGAGATGTCATGATCGATTTTTCAAACAAATCATGGAAGAATTTTGTCCACTAACATGTGGATACTGTCTGCCAAGTATGCGGTTTTAACAATTGAAATAATTAAAAAATTATTTCATAACCTGATATGCCGAGAACGTGATATTGCTTTTATGAGACTTGCTCGATGTTACTACAAATTTACCGGTATCCAGATAAACAATTCAGTTTCCCTCCTTATGCAATTGAACCACTGTAGAACTATTTTATGCATCCGAGTTTAATATGACAATACAGCTAACCTGTGGATGAAATGTGTGTATGTGTAAAGTGAGAATAGTAATTTCTCAGTATTTATTAATTATATATGTTTAAGCCAAAACCCATGGATGGATTTTGCCAACGGTCGTCGACGAAGGTAGTGAGGAGAATAGCCTGATTAGCGAGTTGCTCTGAAGTGAAGCTTTATACCAGTGTAGCCTTTGAGATACTGTAATGCTATTGTATTACAAAGAGCCAAATGCTGCGAAGCTTACAACAATGTACCAATAGCAATAGTCGCTTGTCGCTTGTATCTGATGATCTACAACTGACCGAGCTGTGACTCAGACTATTTGGATTTGCTGTTAATAATTTGCTGCTATATGTAGTGCTTTAGCTGTGTACATATATTTTTGTGGGAATTAATTCTGTGCCGGTGATCAGAATAAAATTTGAAAGTTTTAAGTTTTGTGAATTCCATGATTACACTAGTTCATTGCCAAGCGTTCCATTGACATTCAATTTGCCTATTGCCATTGCCATTTTAGCAGTGCTCTGACTACAAAAGCAAATTATCCATACACTTGCCTTCTGTGTCCTAGTATTTTTTCAATAACCCGTACATTGAAGCAAGCAATCAAAGCAAAATCCTGCAAAATGAAACAGGATAATTTATTTGCAAGTTATATCATTTGTTGAAGTTTATCCTAGCACAATTGGGGCCAAAGCCTTTTGAAAGATTATGGAATTGTTCTAGTTTTTACTGGTATTTTATGCTCATGCTTCATCTAGTCTACCACAGGAAGGAAAAGACAAGACGAAGTTATTACTCCAAACAGCATGCAATTGCATTACATTCCATAAAATGAAATTATACATTATACTCATAAAATTCGAACAATAATGAAAACTTAAAAATTAAATTTAAAAATTTTCAAACCTGTCCAACAACATCCAACTGTTTATGTAGTGGTCGATGTACTACTACATATAAGGTTTCTGGTTTTCAGCAATTTCCTTAGCTTAAAACTGATCATTTCCAATACCAGAATCAAGATAAAACACATTGTAGATGCATAGAAACAACGAAACGTTTGCATACTGAAAGAGTGGGTTTTAACTGGATATTCTGATCTGCTACTAATAAGTGGTAATAAATATTTTTCATCAATCGCTTGAACAGCGTTTCCTTCTAGAGCCAATGTGATGGCTTGATTTAGCAATTGCAAAAGCCCGGTATTGTTTTTCCGTACAGGAAAAGCAACCATACTGAAAACCTCTGTCCCGCCGTCTATGACAACCAGCTTATCATTTTGATCTGCAACGCTGGCAGCTATTCCTAAATAGTTGGGATAAACCAGTGATGAATCTTCGGATAACATTTTTCTTGCAATAGGAACAAAGTCCATGTAAGGCTCGAGCGTCATCACTTCAAATGTGTCGTGCTGTCTTACCCATGTCCAAAAAGCTAGTTCTTCACTTGAATATCGATCATTGGCGATTTGATCAATGCATTTCCTCCTTCCCTCACGACTATAAGCTTCAGTAGAACACAGTATTAGCGGCTTAAGAATACCCTAAAAGTAGTCAAGAACAGCGAGTATTACTGACATCTTAACACGTTCACGGCATTTACAAAATTGGTTGCCCACTAAACTAAAAGTAAAACTCAACTAAAACGAGGGAGATGTGAGCCTGCGCCGCGTCGAGCAGGCCTGGTACCTCTTCGGCTCCTTGGGTTAGCTGGGGCTAACCATCCTTGGTACGGTCCAGTGGCAACGGTGTAGTTTTCCTGTCTCTCCCTGGTGGGGGTTAGCTGCCCTTCCGCCGTCTGGGACCTTAAGGGGGGGGCTACGAATTTCACTAAAAGTTCGATGTTGGAAAAGCTAGCTAGTCTTTTGCCACATAATAGTATTAGGTTTAGTGTAAAATAGTTTAAAGTTTGAAAGACTTCCATGCAGCGTAGCGTCCTGTGGAGCCATCAGAAGTTGGTGTTGTCGGTCCAAAGCTCGACATGACACGTATACAAACTTTGCCTCGCCCTGATCGCTATGCGCAAGGTACGGTACCCAAATTTTCCAGAAATAGTACTGACATATGGCGCTTTGATATCGCGTAAAATACTCCTTAGATCAGTGTATACTTTCCTGTGCGATACAATCAAAGTGCGAAAAATTGGGTGTTGTAGGTCTATACGGGTGGAGGTTAACTAACGTCTAATGAGCTGTGGTTTATCAAAGGAGCCCAACTTTGCTCCAATTAATACTGCAAGTATCTGTCTTAGCTTATGTAAAAATGACGTGATTTCGTTAATCCATGCGTTCGTAGTGCTAGATTACATTATCGATATTGTCGCTGTTATTTGGTGCCATTACGAAGATGTGAGTCAATTACTCCAAAGTACTGTGGCAGAATCGGCTGAAACCTTGCGCATTACAGGCCAGTGAATGTACCAGGATGTGCCGATAGCTAGGTCACTTAACCTCGCTCCAATGTTTAGAAATGCTAGATTGATTGGCGATGCTAGAAATGCTAGAAATGGCGATCGCTCCAAAAAGACCTAAGACAGTTGTAAGCGCATACTGAACGAAGAAAGCGTCATATCGAAAAACTGATTTCATATTCGAATTCAGCAGGCCAAATAACCCCTATAAGGACCTTTTCGGCAAAATCGGAGACAAAAAATTTTTTGACCCCATTTTTACTGCGCTTAGCTAGCTTTTCAGGCCTAAAAATAAGGATTATTTCTTAACAAAAAGTTTGCTAGCACACAAACCAGAAAACCAAAACTCTCGAAACTCACAGACAGTTTGTCCCTATTAGAGCCTAATATTTGGTAAAAAGCTGGGGTAGGCTAGGGGCTGTCAATTTTATTAGATCGAAAACGGCGCACGGTCACATAGCAACTTTTTGTCAAATTTCAAACTTTGAGCTGTTATAGCTGAGGAAGGAAGCAACGCTCGAAAGCCGGAATACTGTTAATATTTAGCACTAGTAACAGTTAACATTTGTGGCAAAAAGTTTCAGAATTGGTCAAACCGTTAATCCACCAGAATTCAGAAAAGCTTTTTCAAAAAACCCACTTTTCGCACCAAAATTTCGACTTTGGCATAGTGCCAGAATCGATGTGTGTTAGATATAATAATGCACTACGGACTATTTAACCTTGATATGTTAGCTAATCATATGCCAAAGGGTAGGTCTCTCTGAAGAAGTTGGGCAAAACCGTTCGTAGCCCCCCCCTTAATTTCGCTACTCTAACCGAACGAACAGACAGTATCACTTCTGACACTCGGAACAGTCCCTCTGCCTCTTATGACAGTTCATCTATAAACCGGTGACGGAGAGGTGAGCTTGATGCTGGAAGAGGATTACTGCTCTGGCTTACTAACATTCGTGGAATTCAGACTACTTTTGATGCTCTCTGCTACAGGCTTGACAACGCTCTCATAAAACCAGCCGTCGTCGCGATATGTGAATCCTTGATTAATCCAGCTACCACCCACGACAACGCGTATATGATCAGGGGCTTTAATCTATTTCGCTACGACCGCCCGACGCATGGGCGCGGCACAGCCCTGTACGTACGTGACGATTTACAATCGGCACTCCACCACCGATCTTCGAGTTTTGAGTACAGCTGGTACAGGATCCAGTCAGCCGGTGCCTACCATTACTTAGCCCTATGCTATCGCCCCCCCAACAGGGACATTGCCATCTTCAATGCCCTAACTGCCGACATCGAAACTATTCTGTCTTCCGACCCCAGCGTTCCGATAACTGTAGTCGGGGATTTTAATGCCCACCTCTCTGACTGGCTGCTTCATTCAGGCCCCACTAATCAGGCCGGGTGCAATGCTGAACTTTTCTCTGGCATGAATAGTCTGGTTCAAATTGTGTCTGAACCGACTCGCATGGGTATAACGCCTGCGCCATTAAGCCTGGTCATGACCACTACTAATGTCCACCGGGAACGCTCTTTTTGTCTTCGTAGGCACCGACCCTCCCATCGGCTCATCTGACCATCTGACCACTCGGCATCAAGCATAACTGATGTCTGAGTCGGAACAGGATAAACTTCCAGAGTCAACCAAATCCAAAATAAATTCCGCACCATTTGTAGCATATCAGGTGATATCAGGTGATCGGGACAACCTGATTGGTGTGTTCTTGGCCAAAATGGTTGTTTGTGGCGTTGCACTTCATCACCCAATTACTGTAGCTTCAAACATACATCATCCGTTTATCTTGGGGTCGCCAACAGGTGGTACACAGGGACCGATTGAAACTATTTCAAGGCTCTGCCTTTCCTTACAAAACATTAATACAAAAAAGGAACAAGCAAGAGGTGGGAAATGTGAAGAAGACAAGACTAGAAAAAAACTTAAAATTTTTAAATAAGAAAAACTTGGGTTATTTTATTAGTACTATTAGTACATATTTCTATAGTACTACGACGTTACGTTACATACATAAGCATACATGCATATGTCGTGCTCTTTTTGCGAAATTGGTCTTTTCGCGAAAAGACCAACAATTTCGGTCTTTTCGCGAAGTGCCCGGTCACACTGAGAAATTACTTTAAACTATGCACATTTCTGCTACCAGCCCGGTCTTTTCGCGAAAAGACCAAGCGTGTTGGGCTTTTTGCGAAATAAGTCAAATCACAACGTTATTTATGAAAGCTGATTCATTTATGATGCAAAATCTATGGGGTCTATTCTGGGACGTATCCAGGATTTTGAAAAGGAGGGGGTCCAACTCGAAAAGAGGGGGTCCGGACCTAATTTTTTGACAAAAATGGCCAAATTTGGGCCAAAAATAGCCGGAATTCTTAAAAAATCTTCCGAAAAGGGGCGGCCCGAACCCCCTGGACCACCCCCTTGGATACGCCCCTGGGTATATTCTGTACCAACAAACACTTAATTAGTTAATTTTTAATTTTTTAATTTAATTTCGGTTTTAGTGTCATTTCTGACTGACAGTCCGTTAAGATTATATATGGTTTATACCCGACATGTGCAGCAGAGCAATTCTGGGGGGCAAATATTTATGCTTCTCAAGACCTAAACAGTATAAATGACAGTATATCACAGTATTAACGACCACCATTAATTCACATTTCACAATGGATCAGACTAATTTGCTACAATTTTAAACTACGCAGATGAATTTGTATACTTTGCATGGGTTTTGCATTTATAGTATTCACTTAACTAATATATTTAGTATATAGTTAATGGGTTTAGGTCTTGAGAAGCGTAAATATTTGCCCCCCCCCCAGAATTTGCCCTGCTGCACATGTCGGGTATAAACCATATAATAATTTTAACGGACTGTCAGTCAGGAATGACAGACTGTCTGGCAATAAAACCACGAAAATTAAAAATTAACTAATTAAGTGTTTGCTGGTGCAGAATAGACCCCATAAATTTTGCATCATAAATGAATCAGCTTTCATAAATAACGTTTGTGATTTGACTTATTTCGCAAAAAACGCTTGGTCTTTTCGCGAAAAGACCGGGCTGGTAGCAGAAATGTGCATAGTTTAAAGTAATTTCTCGATGTGACCGGGCTCTTTGCAAAAAGACCGAAATTGTTGGTCTTTTTGCGAAAAGACCAATTTCGCAAAAAGACCACGACACATATATACTTTGTAGCACGGCTGTTCGTGCACTCAGTTATTTGTACTCACATCGTGGGGAAACTCCGAGTGTGCGGCACGCGAGCGGCGTGCGAGGGTTTTCCGTGCGATGCGAGGGCTAATATCTGGGCGCATGGATTACCATGTTACAAAGTACTTGTGTAACGAATCAAACCAAAAAATTCCTCCCGATTACCTTTCGTGCGCTACGCGCACTCAAACTAATCTCTCGAACATTTTTGAAAATAATCTTTTAATCCACTGTGTACTGTGTAGGCTACCCAAAAATCACGCAAAAGTCAGGAAAGATCATGCCATTGCAACTACACAAATCATCCCATCTATGCGTAGAATAGCTTTAACGAAAGTAGCTGACGAAGA
Source organism: Trissonchulus latispiculum (assembly GCA_030248195.1). NCBI lineage: Eukaryota > Metazoa > Nematoda > Enoplea > Enoplida > Ironidae > Trissonchulus > Trissonchulus latispiculum. Next base: position 2,872 of record JASAND010027302.1, on the reverse strand, counting down.
AGACAATACATGATTTAGAACACAACAGGTAAAAGAATACAAAAAGGACAAAATACAAATGGACAGGCCATTTGTAGGAACGAATCTAACATAGAAAAATAAAGAAGAGTTATATAACTACACTTAACACAAAACCCACACATACATAAATATATTCACTTCACTAAAACACACCCTATAGGGGAAAGACACACCGTCTCCTCATTACAACATGGCAACATTTGTTGTATAGTCAGCAGTAATTTTTAATTAATTATGCTGGTAGTTGTGGAAACTGGGGATCGGCACAGAAACATGACCACTGCACATAGCAAGAGAGCAGCTAAGATCTGAATTCCCGACATTTTTCGGCCACACCTTATGCTATCTACCAAAGCAGGCTGATCGGATAAATGTTAAGTGGACCCCTGTAATTCTGAACGTTTAATCTTATTGAACTAACTTTGATTTATGTCATAGATGCACGCTACAAGAAATATTAAGTAAAGCAGTAGAAATATTAAGTGGCTTTGTAACCGTGCCACAATCTTTGGCAAATGTATTTCGACCGACATAATGCACGTTGAGATGAGCACGGGCCGGATTTTTTCGGCCCGGCCCTGCCCGGCCCGCTCCAAAACCTTGCTCGGCCCGGCCCGGCCCGGCCCGGCCCGCTGGCAAACGTTTTCGGCCCGGCCCAGTCCCGCCAAAAGAATTTCCAAAATGTTACTAACAATATTATTTCAAAGGCTCCAATGCAATATGGAAACGCTAAATTATGCTACAAAATGTTAGATTTTGCTGTAAAATAGCCAGAATGAGTATATATTTAGCTAATTTTAGCGATTTTATGAACATTTTCTATTGGTCAATCCGGTACGTTTCGGCCCGCGCCGGCCACAGTTATACAATTTTTTCGGTCCGGCCCGGCCCGGCCCGCTAACAATTGGATGTCGGCCCTACGGGCCGGGCCGGGCCGGGCCGGGCTAGAACGGGCAGAATTGCTCATCTCTAATGCACGTGTATTTACGAGGTAAAGCCCGTTTGCATCGACGTTTGCACGTTTCCCGAAACTTGTGTTTGAGAGCGGCACAATTTGCTGACATGCCCTACCTTTTTGACACTTGAAACATATCAGGCTTTCTCGTCGTCAGCACGCTGACCAATTATATGCACGCCTATTGGCTTGTGCTGTCGTCGAAGGTTCCAATCCAGAACGGTTACCTCTTCTCTTTCAAGACTCTCAAAACAGGTGTTGCATAATCGTCTGAGCAAGAGCTATTTGGTTTAATTGTTCTGTAATTTCCATCCCAAATTATTCGATTTGTGACTTACAGCTTGGATTCGTTCTTCCGCTTTTCTACTTGCGGCAGTAGATGAAATCACGGGGTCCTCTCAGCTTATCACAGCACGCTATCCCCGGACGGCTGTTCCAATAAGAAATTTTGGGCCCGGGCCCGAGCCGGGCCTCACTGGCTCCTCCGGGCCGGGCTCCGGGCCGGGCTCGATCCAGCCCGGGCCCGGGCCCGAGCCCGCAGCCCGCTCCCCATGGCCCGGGCCCGGCTACGGTCCCGGAGCCCGCTACACGGCCCGGACGGCCCGGCCCGGAGCCCGCTACACAACCCGGATTCCCGGAACTGGATCGTAATGCTAAACTGGACAACGCTACACTCCCAAGGTTTCCTACAATCTCAGACTTCAGGGCCTACCAGTCCTCACTTCTACATCTAACCTACCACAGTCCCTCCACCCTAAAGCCGAAATTGCAGTGTACCTCTCCGAGTACCAGTAGTCATCAGGAGATTTTGGGTGCATACAGGACAGCCATACTTATATTCGACAATACATTAAGTAAATCATCTCAAATTCTCGGCCTTCGGCGGTTACTAATCGCAGGAAGGTCCTCAGTGAGTCCGGTGGGGTTGGTAGGACCCGGTGATCTCGGTGGTCCCGGAAGATTTGACTTAGGGCGCCTTAGCGGGCCGGGCTTTTCAGGCCCTCGGCCGGGCCAGGGCCGGGTGAACAAAAAATTTCCGAGACCGGGCCTGCACCGGGCCGGCCCGGGAACAACCCTACATGATACATTTTAATCTTTTGGCGATTTGACAATGCTTCAGTGAACGTCTTTGGACAGGGTTGTAAGACCTTCCACTTGAGTTCCCAACGGAAGACCACGGGTGAATTTATCCAGGATAATAACGTCTTGGGCTTCCACGGGCAGGTGGGATTGCGCCCGTCTTACCAAATGCCCAACTCAACTCAACCTGTTCCTCATCGTACCGCACCCTCGAACGCTGCACGTCGAAAACCTGACGAGCTTCCGCGGGAGAAAGGCCTCTAATAACTCCCGTTTGATGAACTCATAGTCATATTTTTCCAGGTTTGGGTTTCTGGTCACTAGTTCCTCGAACTTGTCATCTGCCGTTTCCCCTTAGAAATCGGAACGATTCTGGCTTTGTCACAATTGACCTTCAGCCACCCTTTCCAGTTTCTTAAACCACGTTCAATATGGCTCAGCGGTTAGAATTGAAGGTTTGAAGTTTGAATTTTGGAGATTTTGGGATCTTTTCGGGGAAGGGGATGGGGTAATTCTTCAAGGGCATTCGATCATCACCAGAATCAGTTGAATTTGGTGATAATTGGCGCTCACTTCTTGGCGGCTTGTTCAAAAAATTACGACAGTGCTTAGAAAAAGAAATTATCGCTGTCACCATAATGTCATTACGTAGCACTATTTAGTTTTAAATATGTATATACTTTATACGGTAGCGGATCAAAACAATACAGATTTTTCTTATTTAAATATTTTTAACTTCTTTCTAGTCTTGTCATCTTCAAATGTATGTGTGTTAGCTTCAAGCAGACCGGTATCTGGTGTTCTTGCCTGTCTAGC
>JASAND010027301.1:0-30712 GCA_030248195.1 Trissonchulus latispiculum | reverse complement strand
TGCCCTGTTATTTTTCGATCAATTTTGCATTTTTAGCGCCATTTTTCTTGTTTTCTCTGTCTATGTATTTTTCTAATATATATTTTGTTTTTTCTCCTGCTCCGTCTCTGGCCGAAGGAAGGGGGGTGCGCAAAAATTCGAACTGTCGGGATGGTGCAAATTTTTTGTGGGTTTATTTCTTTCTGAGATTTGGGTAAACAATTGGTCTTTTTTCCACTAAGATTTGTACACTTAGTATATATTATGAGTTCTGTGCGATAGCTGTTGCAAAACGTGTTCTTCGAGTGGTAGTCCATATATGTGACTAGGGATGCACCGGTGCCTCGGTGGTCAGGCCCAGGTCTCGACCGCGGCCAAAAATTAGCTAAATGATTTCATTTTTGACCAAAATTTGAATATTTCGAAAGTCAAAAAGTGCTACAAACGTGCTTTAAAAAGTGCTTTGTTCTCCCACCGATTTTAATGAAAACAACGATATTGCAAAACGATATGAAATATTGCAAAATTTCAATTGTCAAGAATATTTTTTGAAAATTTTCGACCTCAAATTTCCAGGCCCGGTAGTGGCGGCCCCGGTGCATCTCTGTATGATTAGTCTAGTTTTGAGTGCAGCTTACTGGGTCTATTTTATGGGAAAGGGGGGTGGGAAGAGTGAGGGGAGCCCCCCGCCACTAGTGGGGGGGGGGAGTGGTCCTACAGTGGGGGTGAATAAAATGGTCTAAAAATGCCAAAGATACAGTAGCCTGTTTTCTACATGTTATATTGCTACAACAAAGCTTAAAAGTGCTCAAACATTACGTTTGAGCGCCAAAAGAGATGATTTTTGACCAAACATTTCCGCCAAAGACAGAAAATTTTAGCAAAATTTTGACCAAAAATCCTTAAAATTTGGCATTTTCTGGGCACCTTGTAGTGAGTGGGGGAAGCCCAAGAAAGTTGGGGGGGGCGCTCCCTCGCTAAAGTAAACCCAGGCTTAGAGAGCTGAAACAGATCTGTTTGGATTTTAAAATTCTCTTAAAAACCTTTTTAAAAAGCTTTAGCCTTCTTTTCTTTTGGATGCCGTCGTTTTTTTCTACTTTAGCTCAAACTTTCCTACCATGTTTTTGCTTCTCATTTTCAAACGTTTTCGTTTGCGTGTCGTGCAATGAAAATGTCAGTGCAAAGTTTGCTGTCCTTGCGGTGCGACCTTGGGGAAATCGTTAACTCGGCGTTAACTTCAACCATTTGCAGCACACTTAATTTGACACGTAATTTGATTAGTTGAACCCGTTGATTAAATTGATATGTGCTCTGCCTCATTTCATTTGGTTACTTTTGGCACGGACAAGACCGCACCCGGGGGGGGTTCAAGGGGTCTAGACCCCCCTTTTGGAATGACAAAATGGAAAATTTTTGCTATTTTTATGGCAAAAACGGCTATTTTTAAAAAATTTTGCGCCTTCGGCGCTATAATTCACTTTTTGCAAGAAATAAACGTCCAATGTACTGTTTTTGGGCAAAAATTCTTCAACTGCTGGTTGCTTCGCCCCCTGACTCCCCTTGCGTTTTACCTTGGACCCCCCCCCCCCGGGTGCGGGCCTGGGCACGGATAATCAAAATCTGACATCGTCACTCCAGGCCGAGAATAGTTGCCTAGTTGGCTGCCCTGGTTAATCGACAGGTCTTTAGTAGCCTCTTTCTCAATCCATTAATTGAGAAAGCTTTGTAGCAGTGGCATGTGGACCACCGTTCATTGGAACTGCAACTCTGTCATGGTGTATATACAGCAAGAACATAGTTGTGTGAAAGGTTGAAATCAGGATTGAAAGAAGTGAAGAAAAGTGTCCAGGGCGGGGATCGAACCGCCGAGATTTGGATTAAAAGTAGAACCAAGAATTCATAATTCTATTATATATTAGAATAACAGTGAGCCACTAGAGGGCTCCTCTTCTTGGCATTGTGTAACGGTGCTCCGATCACAATTCGCGAATGTTCCCCCGTTTGGTTGGGGGGATCGACAAGCACATCCCCTCCCCGTTTGGTGGGGGGTAGCCAAAAGAGGTCCCCGTTTGGTGGGGGGTAGGCAGAAAAGAGTCCCCGTTTGGTGGGGGGGGGTCGTCAAGACAGGCAAAGATTGGCTGCTAGCGACCCCCCTCCAAACGGGGACCCATTTTCGAATAGTACAAAAACTACCGTAATCCTCTGCTCTACCCCTCCCCCCCCGCCCCCACCAAACGGGGACCTCTTTTCTTCTACCCCCCCCCCACCAAACTTGGAAACATTCTCGTATTCTGGTCGGAGCACCGTTACGCAAAGCAGTGAAGAGATGTCCTCTAGTGGCTTACTCTTCTTCTAATATATAGTTCAATTATGCACTCTTGGTAGAACGCTCTACCACTTGCGCCACTTCCCCGGTCAGCGAGACTATGTGGATTGTTACACTGATTTCAACCTTCCTATGTTTCTGATATTTAACAGTTGGCTTAAGTTTTTCTATACCACATCGTTTACTTTTCTTTTCCACATGTTTATTTGTTTCTTTATTTGTTTTTAGATCTTCCAAGACCTGAGTCCGGCCGCAGTCCACCATCATTAGGAGCTCCTGCCTCGGTCGGTCCTCTGGGGTCTCCAGGCTAGTGTTGGAAAATAAGAAAATTTTGCGGGCCGGGCCGGCCCGCGGGCCGATGTGGTCCTACGGGCCGAGCCAAGGCCGGCCCGGCCCGAGCCCGCGGGCCGGTGGCGGGCCGGGCCACGTGAGCCGGCCCGGGGCCGCAAATTTCTACGGGCCGAACGGCCCGACGTCGCAAAACCAGCCCGACCTGTTAGGTAATTGATTTCTACTTGCTTTACGTCTAATTTCAACTTATTTTACGGCTATTTTTATGTCTTCCATTTCTCACAAACAACAAATAGCAATAACAAGTGGCCACTGGTCAGTCGATTACGTATTTGGTAAATATTACATTGTTATGCAGAATTCCACATATTGTCCATATACAAATCCAAGCTGTCGCTCCTACTCCACTCTTAACCTTATGTTACAATTCCGATTCCATTATTTTTCAAAGATGCTGTCCTACTTTTTTTGAAGCTTTTCACTTCCTTAAATTAAATGTCTCTTGTGTTAAGTTTGTCCACGTGCTTGATTTTGACATAAAGGTCTAATTTACATGACCAATAGCAGGGAAAAACTAAACCAAATTTCGTTTAGTTTGTCTAACAAGGTTTTGGATGTTGTTTACGTTTCCAAGCAATTACAATCGCAACAAGAGCACTGCGTCTTAAACTACGAACGATGCCCCCTTACATCAATAGCAATACAATCAAACCTAATTATATAAGCGAATGTTTTCATTCCATTTGTTTTGCGACAACTGTTCACATATAACTGGCATTTTTTAGTGGGGGGGGGTGGGGGGGTCCCCCCACTTTTCGGTTACCCCCTCCACTTTTCGGAGCCCCCCCCACTTTCATCCCCCCCCACTTTTCGGCAAGCCCCCCCCCCACTTTTTTGGGGGTCGCCCAAAAGTGTCAAAAAATTAGGTTTTTGAGGTCAAATTTTCAAAAATTTTCTCAATTTTTAGCTAATTTATGGACTTATAAGCTCATTTTAAGCTTAAAAACAGCGATTTTTTTGCGTTTTTACCTTAAAAATGCTAATTTTTCGCTAAAAATTTTGGTATTTTACACCTTTGGTTCGCCCCCCCCACTTTTCGGAAGCCCCCCCCCCACTTCCCCCCCCACTTTCAAAACCCTAAAAAATGCCAGTATAAAAAGCTTCTACACCCTTTTCATAGACGTAACTTAAAATGGATTAGGTATATCCAATAAGTAGCCACCATATAACAACTTTAGACACCCAGATGCCGACACAGCTGAATTCTAACTTCCATTATGTGTAGTTAATCATCTTAAAACAAAGTCATTGAAAATCCGTAAATGAAAATTTGATTGTAGACTTGAAATTGCACCGAAATTTATTGAAAAATTGCTATTTACCGCGTAAAAAACCGGCCGGGGCGGGAGCGGGCCGCCTATTTGTAATCTTGCGGGCCGGGCGGCGGCCCGGGCCGTCGCCGCAAAATCGGGGCCGGCCCCGGGCCGGCCCGGCCCGCGCCCGCGGCCCGCCACCGGCCCGTGTCACAACTCTACTCCAGGCCGCCTGGAATCGGCGCCATCGACGGACCTCCGACTCAGAGGAGATCCTCTTCGCCCTGGCTCGACATCGGGACTCCCCGCTCCTCCTCGCCGCGGCCCTCCGGGACATCGTGTGGCGATCCAGTGTCACTCAGACCCTCAAGAATGCCCTGACGGCCGGTCTCCGTCGCTCCTGGCTCTACGGGGCCCAGAAGGTCTGGAAGTGGATCAAATTCAAACCGCCCACGATTTCCTCGTCGACGTCTTCTTCGACTTCTACGAAGTCTTGAGATGAAGAAAATAATTAGTTGTAATAAATCTTTATGGGTTTTTTCTGTTTTTCTGAATGTGTTATTGTAATGATGTTTGGTTTTATAGTTATTGTTTTCATTTGTTTTTTGTTAAGTATCCTGTTATTAAAGTAGGCTTTGTGTCGAATAGGTTAGGACTAAGTGAAATGTAGCTCAGCGTGAAGGCGCCCACAACAAAGTTTGCCATGGACCTTATTGTAAATGAATGTTGTACTAAGTGATAGGCTGTATACTGCCACGAATAAGGGGCTCTGCGCACAGCTAATCATAGTCGAAGAGAAAGGTAACGTTTTCTGATGTCTAGACTTCGTTTGCTAAAGTACTGACTCTGTGTTGACAGTTTGAAGTTAAACTCCAATTTTGTGATGGGTAACTTTGTTGGTGATCATGAAGTGTGGCACATGCCGAAAAAATTCGTAGAAAAGCGGGGAAAGGTTTAATTTCTGCATGTACGGTTTGGAAATCGATTCAGATGTTTATAGCTGAGGTATGAACTGTGCAGAACTCAAATCTAGCTGCACAGGTGTAATTTCATTATCAAGGACTTTTCCGTTTCGAGCTGGTGGTTTGGCAATTGGCATTTATTTACGTACTACTTGGTTCTTTTGTGGCTCATTGCTCTCAAAGTCGAGGGTTGGCTCGAAAGGAACCGGTGTAAAAAAGCCGTTAGTACAGAATAGAATGCCCGGTTCATGCCTCTGTCCGTTTGCCCGTTTCTGGTTGTCCGAATGTCCGCTCGCTGATTAGTTTATACCTTTCCACTTGTCCGTTTGAGTTGTTGATTCATAGTTTTCCGTTTGTCTGTCCAAGGGAAGTCTGGTTACACTTCAACGTTCAACACTGCTCTACTTTTCTGGTTGTCCGTACGCAACAAGAATCGGTTCATAAAAGGAAATCTGACAAACAGAAAGCTAGGTATTAGTGTTGTTTCAGTAGGCCATTTTAGTTTCAGTTTCAGTCGTTGCCCCAAAATATTTTCAGTTTCACAGCCGATTGCACCAAATAAGAATAAGATTAGAATAGGCTTATTCCTATTTTATTCCGGAATAAAATCGGAATAGCAAGAATTCCATTGCACCAAATAAAAATAAAATCAGAATAAGAATAAGAATAGGATTAGATTAAGAGCATTGCACCAAACTTATTCCGGAATAAAATAGGAATAAAATGGGAATAAGTCCCTTATTTATTCTTATTCCTATTCTTCCTCAAGAGCAGGTTTAAGCCCACATTTTAAAAGATTTCCTGAATTTTTGATCTATATATTTTCTTAACTTGAGACGTCAAGAACTATCTTTACGTATGACTTAATCATGTCTGCTTATTCATGCTAGGCAAAGAAACTTCTTCGTATTTGCATTTTAAAATGCTAATTATTGATTCAAATCGAATTCGCCATAAGCCCATATTTTCCTAAGCGCAATCAAGGTAAACTGGCAAAATTCTTGACTTGTTAATGTTTATGTTTATTTTATGTCTAAAGTCTGCATTTTGCCGAATGTTAATGTAACCTGTTAACCCATAATACCTAGCGTCTTGTTTAGTATATACTATGTACATTTTTAAATTTCAGTTCTTTGCTTGCTCGACTTAAAATTATAATCAGAAAATGGCTAACATCAGAATAGGAATAGGAATAAATTCAGAAAAACGTGACAAAACCTACTACAATCTGATTGGTTGAGTATGGCGTTTGGTACCATTTGATTGGTTAAACGAAAATAAGAATAGGTATACCTATTCTTATTTTATTCTGAGAATAAAATAGTATTAGCTCAGCTAATCCTATTCTTGTTTGGTGCAACGGAAAATCGGAATAAAATGAGAATAGGAATAGCTATTCCGGAATAACTTTATTCTCAGAATAGCTAGTCCGATTTGGTGCAATCGGCCGTCAGTCAGCGCTCCAAAATAATTTCAGTTTCAGTCGTTGACCTACAATTGTTTCAGTTTCAGTCGTAGTCCAAACACAGTTTCAGTTACAGTTTCAGTTCAAAATTTTAGTTTCCGTTATTTGTCAAAACTAGTTTACTTTCATATGCGGACATGATACACTGTCTATTTTGATCATAATACTAAGTCGACTGCTAAGGGTTTCAGTTTTCTGGGCATGAACTGAAACCGGTTTCAGCACCAGCGTAGTCAGAATTCGTATGTTTAGGCAGGGACTGAAACAGTTTCAGATTTTCATAGTTTCAGATTCAGTTCTAGACTGAGCATATGATTCAGTTTCAGTCGTTAAGACAAAATTGTTTCGGTTTCAGTTTCAGTTTCAGTCGGCGCTCCAAAATAGTTTCACGGCCGATTGCACCAAATCGGACTAGCTATTCTGAGAATAAAGTTATTCCGGAATAGCTATTCCTATTCTCATTTTATTCCGATATTCCGTTGCACCAAACAAGAATAGGATTAGCTGAGCAAATACTATTTTATTCTCAGAATAAAATAAGAATAGGTATACCTATTCTTATTTTCGTTTAACCAATCAAACGGTACCAAACGTCATACTCAACCAATCAGATTGTAGTAGGTTTTGTCACGTTTTCTGAATTTATTCCTATTCTTATTCTGATGTTAGCCATTTTCTGATTGTAATTTTAAGTTGAGCAAGCAAAAAACTGAAATTGAAAAAATGTACACAGTACTGAATAAGGCACTGGGTATGGGTTAACAGGTTTCATTACATTGACAAAAGCAAACTTTAGGCATGTACGTAAACACAAATAGTCATTCCAGTTCAACTAGATTGCGCTTAGGAAAATAATGGGCATACGGCGAATTCGATTTGAATCAATAATTAATATTTTAGAATGCAAATACGAAGAATTTGCTTTGCCTAACATGAATAAGTGAGACATGAATAAGTCATACAGAAAGACAGTCTTGAAATTGCAAGAAAATATTATATATATATATATATATATATATATATATATATATATATATATATATATATATATATATATATATATATATATATATATATATATATAGATTAAAAATTCAGAAAATCTTTTATAACATGGGCTTAAACCTGCACTTGAGGAAGAATAGGAATAAGAATAAATAAAGGACTTATTAGCATTTTATTCCTATTTTATTCTGGAATAAATTTTCGTGCAATGCTCTTAATCTAATCCTATTCTTATTCTTATTCTGATTTTATGTTTATTTGGTGTAATGGAATTCTTGCTATTCCGATTTTATTCCGGAATAAAATAGGAATAAGCCTATTCTAATCTTATTCTTATTTGGTGCAATCGACTGTCAGTTTCAGTTTCAGTTTCAGTGACTGAAACAACATTATATTACTAGGTATGAACTGATCTGTGAGTTCAGCAAAGCGGAAATTCGGACAAACGAACAATCGGAAAATAGGTATGAACGAGGCTTGCAGGCAATTCTTCCTACCAGAGAAACAGACAATTGAGAAAATACCAAATTTTGCAAAACTTTGGTTACCTATGTTCAGTTCATACTTACATTTACATACATATATTGAATTTTTCAGGGATTTGGAATAACTTGCCCCTGCTGTGAAAAGCTTGCAGCATTTTTTAGTTCCGTAGAAATAATTTTAACAGATTTGCATAAATTTTGTCCATTTCTCCGTTTTGTTATCCGTTTCCCCTTTTGCTCGATTCTCCGTTTTTCCGTTGTCAAAAGCGCGGACAGTGAGTGAGTCTCTCCGTATTTTCTTTCTCTGCTTCTTCTTGGCTTCGTTCAAGCATGAAGTTTTGCGTTCGTCCGTTTTTCCGTTGCTCCGTCGGTGCACGAATCGGCCTTTATTGGTACTGAATTTCCGACAGCGTAAAAAGATTGCATGCATGCAATTTCTGCAGTATCTGCCAGTGCGATAAACCACGCAGCTTAGGGGGGATCCATGTTTGGCCGATTTTTCGACCATCTCCGATTTGGTTCGTTTTCGCATATTTTGTTATCCGATTGGCATCTTTTATCGAGTTTTTGAAATTAAAGTCGGAGCTCTTAGTTAGCGAGTAATTTTACCTCAAAGTTGATGTCAGCATGTGTTAAACATAGGAAACCAGAAAAAGAGGTGATTTTTCCGTGAGCCAGAGAAATCTCGCCAACGACAAAACGGAACAGTTCATCAACGTCCAGTTTATATTACAAATACGATCAAGAAGGGTGATTTTTAGGAAGCGGAATGTTAATTAGGCCTTCAAACTTTTTTAGTTAATTTTTAAAGTTTGAGAACAGCTAAATTCGACTGTTTTGCAACGCTGAAATTGGGGGTCAGCAATTTTGATAAAATATTCTGAAAGCTGTAATTATAATTAAGAATTAAAAATTCTACTTCCTACAAATCACAGCTTATGACAAGACATTTCGAACAATACCAATTGATCCTGGTTAGCTCTGCCCGATGTCGAGATTTCTCTGGCGCAGAATTCTGAATTTGGGCACCTATCTGCAAATTGATGGCAAATTTTCAACTTCTCAGAGCAGACATACCGAGATACAACTATTGAAGCTCTGAACTTTCGATTTTTGAATTTTTTCGAATCGAAGAGGAATGAAAATTTTTTGCCTCCGATTCAGTTGACATTTGTTTAGAGTTTCTGCTTCGGGGTCATTAGCGATTAACATGAATCTCTGTCCGTTTTCGATTCCGCCTTTCATTAACTCTGTGTGTGATAAAGCTTAGCATGAGTTGCCAGCCAATGCTGCGGTTAAGAAAAGCTGAACTGAATCCCTTCTCGAGAGTTCGCGAAGAAAAGCGAATTTTAGGAAATTGAAAATTTTGTTAACTCGAACATGTACCCATACTAAATTTCAAGTTTTTAAACTAAAGTCGAGCTTTAGGATCTTCAAGACTGAGGGTGAAATCTACAAAAGATACAACTTTTGAGGAAATCACAAGTCAGCACATTAGTGATGGTCACCGGGCCAGGCCGCGGTCGCCGGCCGAGAACACGCCAGCCGGTCAGATAGTAGATACCGGTAAAATACGGGGTGGCCGACTGGCTAGGGACAGTTTCTTCGGCTTATCGCTTTAATGCTAAAATCTGCCCTGAAAACTATCAAATAGCTTATTTGTTACTTGTGAGTTGAATAGCCGGCGAAAAGTGGCCCGAAAAATTGGGCCGGTGAACAACACTACAGCACTTTCACAACGGAGTGCCTCTCGCATAGCGTGTGAAATGAGTTAAAAGCGGTAAAATTGACTCAATCCTTTTCGCGCACAGGATTAAAAGAGTTAAACAGATCATTCTAAGGTTGTGGTAGCCTTTCATGCAAATTTGACCGTACACGCTCCAATATGAAACGGACTGCAGCTTTCCAAATACGTTATTTTGGTTTATACTCTTTAACATTCTAGGAGGAGTCCTGCATTTTTAAGTAAACAAACATATAAGAAATTTTCTGCTTTTGGCATTATACTCTCAGTAGATAGTCGAACATAGGATTGGTTGCTATGCCTGAAAAGAGGGAACAAAAATGAACATTTTTGTATTTCGAGCTATCGTGAGTAGGGTTGCGCCGGGGCCGTGTAACGGGGCCGGGGCCGGGCCGGCCCGGTTGGGCCCGGCCCCCCCAAATTTTTTAACGGCCCGGCCCCGGCCCGGCCCCGTTGACTTTGGGGCCCGGGCCCGTTACACGGCCCCGGCGGCCCCGTGGGCCCCGACGGCCCCGTAAGCCCCGGCGACCCCATGGGCCCTGTTGGGCCGTCAGGACGTATATAACGCACTTTATTGTATATTTTCTGCTGTGCATATGGCTATTTCTTGGCGTATGTAGTAGTGATATTCCAGTCAGTCTTTTTATTTCAGTTTTAGGCGGTTGCTCGTCGGAATTTCAGATTCAAATTCAGTTTAGTTTCAAGACTAATTCTATCTGATATTCAGTTTCCGTTTCAGGTCTCATTTTATTTGATTTTCAGTTTCAGGCGGTTGCTCATAGGAACTTCAAATTCAGATTCAGTTTCAGGTCTCATCCAAATAAATTTCAGTTTCAGTTTCAGTTTTAGGTACTGAAACTGAAATACGTACTGACTGAAAATATTTTCAGTTCCAGTTTCAGGTGCTGAAACATCACTAGTAGCACAACACACAATTCTCTGTAAAGTGACGTTGTGCCAGCCACAGATGGACGCGGGACGAAATTTTTCGGCCCGCCCCTCCGGCCTCGAACTAAATTTGCTTGTTCCGTCCCGCGGGATCTCGTAGTCCCGCAAATTTGATAAGTCCTATCCCGCAAAATCCCGCATCATTTTGTAATTATCTAATTAATAAAATTAATAATAATTCAGTAATTCCTGTAAACTTTCGAAATATAAAAACTTTCTGTATATAATGCTTCACGTTCCCTATATTCTGCTAGTTATTTTGAATGTATAATTAGATATTTAAATAAATTTAAATAAAATATAATAATATATACTATATTAAATTTAGACTTAGAGATATTCCAATTTTTTTGATCGCACCAGAAGCATTTTGTTTTCATTTTAGCAAGGTTTGCTCAGAAAAGTTGATAGGTAGGAAAGTTAAAGTTAGTCTTTGATCTATGTAGAAAACTAATCTCAATTCCGTTTGTTGATATTTCGTTGGTTCACTAGTCCAATAGGAGTTAATGTCGCAAGATAATGTTGTATTGTAAAGAAATCAAAGCGTATACCTACTGCAAACTTATTTTGAACTATTGACAAATTAAAATTAGAAAACCAATTTTAGATTATTATTTTGAGAAATCGCGAAATGATTGACTTGTCACTAGTTATTTCTTTTGATATCGAACTAAAATTATTTTTAAAATACCTAAGTAAAGGTTTCTGATTTCTGAGCAGGCGCTTGTCTTCCCTTCCCTTAGCATACAAAATAACAATGTAGCACAATTACAATACAACCTACGTTCTTCCTACTTCATGCCAAATTAATGGAAAAGCCAAACATTTATTGTAATTTCATGATTCGCCTGTCAAACGCTAACTACTTAATTCTCTAATGCACCTATGTGTAGCTCCTAAGCAACACTGGTGCTCAAAACTCCGCAACCGCATAGATTGCTGACAGGCAAAGACTGCGTGTAGGCTGTCAGTTCTGCTGCTTAAATATTGTATAAACCTAATTTACATAATTTGAGCACAAAAACCTTGCCTAAGCTGTTGTGAACTGCTGAAGATAGGACTTCTGCATAGAGAAATGACTCGCAATGTACTAAACAAAGGATCCGAATGAAGCATAAAAACTGCCAGTATGAGGTATATTGTCAATTCTCTTGCAAAGGAGTAAGCAAAAGGCTGTTAAATGGAGTCTGGGGACGCTGGGGCCGTCGGGGCCGCCGGGGCCGTGTAACAGGGCCGGGGCCATGTAACGGGGCCGGGGCTTGGGGCCGGGCCTAACCATTTAATGACACCCCCCTTAAGCGGCCGAGCTTGATTTCTTCTGTTGGGAATCAACTAAAGTCCAGCAATGCAAGTTTTCAAAACGAAGACTAAAGCCAGGAGTAAGAGCAGTGTTGGACGCGGGCCGAAATTTGCGGCCCGCACCCGCCCCGCAGCCCGCGCTCAGATTTTTGGCCCGCACAGGGCCGGCCCGCGGCCCGCATCAATAAAATTCGGCCCGCGGTTGCCCGCAACTAAATTTAGGTTATGCAAGCATCATAGCATTAAATAATTGCTACTTTCATTGATTATTCGTCGTTTTCCATAGAAACTGCCATATAAGCGCGATTGTTGTTTTCAAAAACATTCATATAGCTGCATCGTGCGCTTTTCAAATTTTTATTGACTTCTAATGTAAGAATTTTGGCCTAGCGACTGTATTATTGTAGCCCCCCGCTGCTTCTCAGCTATTTTTTGGCACTTTGAAAATTTCGGTGAAGTTTGGAGTGCCATCCTATATTACTGGATAACATTGCCCAAAACGAATTACAGTTACAGTTACACAGAGCATATGTCTTAAACTTTGCGGTGACACGTGTGATTTGACCGTAGTGCCTGCCTGTGGTGCGACCTTGGGATGACCTAGACTCGGTGGGGAAAACTCCATGTGCGAGAAAAGACCCAAATTTCAAGATAAAACCTTTTGTAGCAGCAAAAGGAAAATTCATGCAATTCTTAGCTCAGTAGAGCCTCCTTAATTTCGTCAAATGGCCATGTTCACTAAGATGGGTCCGGGTTGGCTTGAAAGCCAACAAAACGTTTTCTATGTATGCTTATGATAGTATATATTAGAGACCTTCACTCAGGCCCGTAAGCCCGGCCCGGCCCGGCCCGCCCGGCCCGCGGGCCGGGCCGGGCCGGGCCTAAGGTGAAACGGGCCGGGCCGGGCCGAGGTAGGAAAAATTTGGGTGCGGGCCGGGCCGGGCCGGGCCGAGTACTAGAACGGGCCGGGCTTCGGGCCGGGCCTGCTGTTTTCATCAGAAGGTTTTGTCTTATTTTTAGTTTCGGCAATGTATACTGGAGATTTTATTCTTTTCCAAATATAATTTTGAATAATCGTTGCTCTTTTATTCCGATCTGACTTGATTTCCTTTCTCTTTCAGAGTTACTGGCGTATGCACTTAGCTCATTTGCGTTTATATAACGTAACCTTTAGCTAGAATTTGTACATTAGCATCTGAAATTTAGTTACTTATATAATTATTTTTAATATTTGGAAAGTATACCTTATTCCTAATTAATTGCAAGTTATATTTGAATCAACGAAACTGGTCAGTCAGTGTATTCTTTCCTGTAACCAAGAATGGAACCGCTGACTGTTCTTAATCGCTCTAAATAAACATGAGCTACGAGAAATCGTTTAAAAATGGTATCTGCGATGAGAAATAAAATTCTATGCATTTTAACCCCTTACTTTGATTTTGGCTAACGACAAAAAAATTAGCAAAAACGGGCCCGGGCCGGGTCGGGCTTAACTTTTGAGCTTAGGGCCGGGCCGGGCCGGGCCTAAGTTGGAGCGGGCCGGGCCGGGCCGGGCCGAGGTCTTAAATTTTCAACCGGGCCGGGCCGGGCCGGGCCGAGGTGAAATTTTTACGGGCCGGGCCGGGCCGGGCCTGAAAATTCAGGCCCGTGAAGGTCTCTAGTATATAGGTAACCCTTCCATGCGATGGCAGGAGAGGTAGGTATGTACATATGGCGGGGAAGGTATGTACACGAGGGCATCAGGTGTGTACATTGTCCAAAAATATATGTACAGTTCGTATCATACCCCCTCCCCCAGTTTTTCACATTACAAAGTCACATTCAGCGAACCCATGTATGTATATGTGTATATGTGTGTACAGTGTGAGCGATGTCACGAACGATGTCATGGCGGGATACATGTATGTATATGTGTATACGTGTGTACAGTGTGAGCGATGTCACGAACGATGTCATGGCGGGATACATGTATGTATATGTGTATACGTGTGTACAGTGTGAGCGATGTCACGAACGATGTCATGGCGGGATACATGTATGTATATGTGTATATGTGTGTACAGTGTGAGCGATGTCACGAACGATGTCATGGCGGGATACATGTATGTATATGTGTATATGTGTGTACAGTGTGAGCGATGTCACGAACGATGTCATGGCGGGATACATGTATGTATATGTGTATATGTGTGTGTACAGTGTGAGCGATGTCACGAACGATGTCATGGCGGGATACATGTATGTATATGTGTATACGTGTGTACAGTGTGAGCGATGTCACGAACGATGTCATGGCGGGATACATGTATGTATATGTGTATACGTGTGTACAGTGTGAGCGATGTCACGAACGATGTCATGGCGGGATACATGTATGTATATGTGTATATGTGTGTACAGTGTGAGCGATGTCACGAACGATGTCATGGCGGGATACATGTATGTATATGTGTATATGTGTGTACAGTGTGAGCGATGTCACGAACGATGTCATGGCGAGACACATGTATGTATATGTGTATATATGTGTACAGTGTGAGCGATGTCACGAACGATGTCTAGGGGAACCCATGTATATATGTATATACATACATATATATATATATATATATATATATATATATATATATATATATATATATATATATATATATATATAATTTCGTTTTGCCATCGCATGGATTATCTACCAGTATATATGATAGTATGCTTAAGGTGCAGAAATTAAGCCAATTTAAAACATTTAAAATTTGCTATGTTTACGTGTTATGAACACACAAAATTCTCAATGGTCAAGTCAAAGGAGAAATCAGTGAAGACTGTCTCAAATTAAAGACTGTCAGTCTGTAATTTAACTGTCAGTCTTGTTTGTCTGAAAAGCTGGAATATACCTTTGCTTGTTTTATGTCACCAGTAAAATGTTTCCTTGTATACAAGCAAAACTCGATCTCTTTCCAATTCTGAAATTTGAGAGAACTACTTCGTTTGAAAACGACTCTCTAAAGGGACGAGCAACCAACCAACGCTGATAAATTGATAACTATTAAAAATAGTGTAACACGACCTAAGTTGGCAAGAACAGACAATTAAGATCGTAAACATTTGTTTTCATTTTGAACAAATTGAGTCCACCAAGATCAAGCGCCGCTTATTTAGCTGCAGAAAATGGTAAATGAGTAATATTCAAAATTATAAGGAAAAGGGAAGTGGGAAAAGGAAGATAAGGCAGACAAAATATATTTCAATGAGGAAAAGTTCCATTATAATGTCAGAATTCGTGAAAAATTCAAACTTTCTTACCCTGTCTCACAAAAATCGGCCCGCATCGGCCCGCGCGGGCCACTGCGGGTACTAATTTTTGGCCCGCCCCGCCCCGCCCCGCGGGTACCCGCGGCCCGCGCCCAACACTGACTAAGAGTGTGACAAGCGTCACGTTCTTAGTTATTAGGCTTGCTACATGATCTGCACGATAATAGCTGACCCCCCACAAATTGGGCCCATCAGTTCAAAGAAATTAGCATTATTTGCATTCTAATGCTAACAACAGACGCACATTGAACCAACTGACTAAAGTCTGACACAAAAATGTGTGTATAAAATCTGTTAAGGCCTCCAGTGAACTAAATATACGTCGTAAACGCATAAAACCATATATTTTCGGAATCCTTGTAACAAGACGAACATTTTTATGAAATTTAAAATTTTTAAAATTTCAAAAATTTTAAATTCTCGGTTTTTCGGGGAATTTTTTCGGACAGCTCATCTTGTTCAGCTCGTTCTTTCAGAAAACTTTTCCCATCCAAAGACGCATCGATTGACACAAGAACGAAAAAATCGGTTGAGAAATATTGTTTAAAATTTCATTGCTGGCGCAATATAAGTCGTAGCAACAGAACGTTTACATCGTTGGATTCAGCTCAGCTTAAACTTTATGATGATGTTATTTTTACTCACTTTTGCTAAATTTGCTTTGCCGAAATTTTTGGTCAAAAAGTGGTATTTTTCAAAAAATCTACTTTCAAAATTTGAAATACCACATAGATCAGGCAAAAGCGGGCGTCTAGGCGGTCCTGAAAATCTAATCGAAAAAATTTTCCGTTGAGTGAGCCGCGAGTAATAACTAGTCAAAGCTGCAAAAAGCGGAAAACATCAATGAAAATGAAAGAACGAATTTTTGGAATAAAATGCTTATTTCTCAACCGATTTTTTCGTTCTTGTGTCAATCGATGCGTCTTCGGATGGGAAAATTTTTCTGATAGAACGAGCTGAATATCTTGAACGGTTCGAACAAATTCCCCAAAAAACCGATATTTTGAAATTTTTGAAATTTTAAAAAATTTTAAATTTTATAAAAAATGTTTGTCTTGTTGCAAGGATTCCGAAAATATCTGCTTTTATGGGGTTACGACGAATATTTGGTTCACTGGAGGCCTTTCAGATTTTGTACACACATCTTTGTGTCAGACTTTAGTTGTGTTTTTGAGCTTTAGAACGTAGGCATAGCGTGCAAGTTGCTTTGAAGTGATGGGTTTAATTTGTGGGGGGGGGGAGTTAGCAGATGCAGATCATGTCGCAAGCGTAACAACTAAGAGCATGACGCTTGTCACACTCTTATTTATTATGTACTCTTGCTAAAACTAACCGTTACTGCTGTGTGAAGCTTTCAGTCTTGATTGCCAAAACCATTAAGATCTGATCCAGTAATTCAGTTGTACGTGTTTTTTGCTGCGTTCCTTAACTGTTTGGTGTGATTTTGTGGTGTGGTTTTTATTATTAGAATACTTTATATGCCATATTGGTTTTCGTTGGTAAAATGTATTCGTAGTCTGTATTAGACTAGCTGTTAATTTAGGTAGTACCGGATAAAGTAATTGATTATCCATTGTTCATTACCCGTCTCTTGGTCCTGCAATTCCTAGTTAGGTCCATACAGCTGCCATAGTGATATTTAAACACTTTAAACTATACAGAGGAAGTCGAAACAATATCACCGAAAAGCTGCAATTAATTTGTTTTTTCAGAAGCTGTCCATATTTTTGGCTGGTTGAAAACCCGCACTGGCACTATTGTTATATTTCTTAGTTTGCTCGCAAAAATTTTCAGTCTTACAGAAATCAAATACGAGGTGCGAAATCTAGTGTTGATATGGGTTGGGCTCATTTTCTGCATCAAAAGCGTCTCAGTCAAATCTCTGGGTGTACTCTATGGCATATCACAAATACAGATAGTGGCTGCAAATTTGAGAAATTTGTGTTCAAACATTGTGTCATGTAGGTCAAAAAGGGTGGTAACGGTTTCGTTCCGAACTATACTGCTGGTTATGTTTCCGGAGCAGGTGCGACAGCAACAACCGCAGCTGCATGGGGTTCGTCAACTGGGGCGCTGATATCCTCATACAGCTCGTCTATTTGATCCGCCTGAGCTGCTGCAGCAGCAGCGTCAGGTTCAGCTGTCAACGGTTCAGCAGCTTGGACACCCTGAATAGGCGATTCGACCCCAGGCTCCCGTTCCAGCGGTTCGCCAGAATTTGGCTGATCGTTGATTTTTCCCTCTTCATCCACCATTTCTTCGACAGCCTCCGCAATTTGATCTGGGGAAGGAGATGACTTTATTCCCAGTATCAGTTCCACATCCTCACCTGGAGTAGTCACTTGTATTCTGTTATATCTAGCTTTAGAGCAAATATGAACAGTTTATAAAAACAAGGCCAAGAGTAATTATAAACCGTTCAAACTTATTTAGATGTCTTCTATGTAATTGCTGTACTTGTCACACTGGAGTGTTATCTTATAGTTAGTTATCTTTATAGTTATATTGTATCGCGAGTAATTTTAGAGTACAACAGGAAGAGTCTCAGCTGCTATCCGGTAGCACTTCAACTTTCAGGCGGCCTATTTATTTTCAGTTTCGGTTTCAGTTTCAGGCGGAAAGTTTAACTGTTTTTGTTGTTTGTTTTATCCTGCCTGAGGGAATAGCAAATAGTGCATCTACTAAAAATATAGATAATATTTGAAATTATATTCCAAGTGCTGAAACGTTTTAAATCTTATATCTACGAACTGATATTAATTTCAGACTGCGCATTCAAATGGTAGTTTTAGGGTTAGCTTACTCCGAAATTCTTTTTAGGCTAAGCATGATCAGAAATTATGATATTCGGGCTAAGCGTATTCTAAAACTGAAGTTATTTTAAGACCACAACAAGTGCTAGAATTATTTACAGATTCTATGGCCGACTGAAATTATTTCAGTTTCAGGCTTGCTTCCTTTAAAGTTTTAGTTTATTTGGCTTTAGTTTTATTTTTATAAGTTTGGCGAAGTATACGATTGTTAATATTTCGCATAGTGCCAGACAGAAGTGAGATTTGAGCCTATATCTGCACACACATATATATATATACATATATATATATATATATATATATATATATATATATATGTCTATATTTATATATATATATATAGACACAAATACATATATACATACAAAAAAATATATATATATATATATATATATATATATATATATATGTCGTAGTCACATAATGTAATTGGTCACTTCATGAAGTGTCAGATAATTTCTGACTTTTCATGAAGTGGCAGACACATAGTGTAATGCTTTGTTGAACATATTTATTACACTATCTGTCAATTCATTTCTGACTTTTCATGAAGTGCCGATCCCTCAATTGACACATAGTTAAATCCCACAGTATACTTAATTTGAAAGTATTCCCCAATTATTATGATAATAATGATTAATAATATATACATATACGTTTGAGTAGAAAAGAACATCAGTCATGCCTTCTGTTTGTAGAATGGTGTTATTACATGGCGCTTGCTTATTAAATATTAATTATTAATAATGTTAATCATTTAATATTATCAAGAGTACATAATACATAAGAGTGTGACATCTGGCAGGCTCTATGTTATCAGCTCTCGAGCCATGCTCTGCACGCTAACGGCCCACCCCCCCCGCAATTGCGTACCTAGTGGACCCCCCCGCAAATCAGTACCTAGTACGCAATTGCGTATGTTCACTCGCTGCTACAATATTCCATTTATCGGGACCCCCCCGCAAATGTGACCTATCACTTTTCAATGTCGAATGATAGGTCACATTTGCGGGGGGGTCCCAATAAATGGAATATTGCAGCAGCGAGTGAACATACGCAATTGCGTACTAGGTACTGATTTGCGGGGGGGGTCCACTAGGTACGCAATTGCGGGGGGGGTGGGCCGTTAGCGTGCAGAGCATGGCTCGAGAGCTGATAACATAGAGCCTGCCAGATGTCACACTCTTATGTATTATGTACTCTTGATATTATGAATATAAATATTTATTTTTGTATATATCCATTTATTACAACCCGTTTTTCACATGTCTCAAAATATCATAATATTATCCAGTCATACCGCTTATTATAATTTCGTTGTTATTTAGTTACCAAGACTCGTGAAATTTAAGTTGTTATGAACCACAGAGAAATGTCCCCATAAGAGCAACGAATGTATTAATACCGGTGGTAGAGGATACAATGAAGTTTTCGTTGGAAACTTCAGATCAATTAGTTTCAAGCCTTGTTAAGTTTTCGAAATGTTACATTTACGCGCACTAGACATGAAAGTTTATTTGATGCGAAAACCATCTTTGGCCATGTAAGCGTTGGCTAACACAGGGATTTTCTGGTTCTGGTAAAACTATCCTGGTAGGTAACCCCAAACATTTATATGCGTTGTGCAAAACAATATACAATAGTGCAATTAATTTGGCAACGTTAACTTATGAGACCGGAAATGAGGTGGGCTATGCAAACTAACGTGAAAACAGCAACAAAATTCAAAGACCGTTCACAACAGCAATTGTAAACTAGCAAAATTATTCAGTCTTGGCTAAAGTGGTGTTGTTTTAGCGGGAAGGGAAATAGTGGAACTTCAAGAAAGTCCGTCAAGAAAGTCCGTCAAAAAAGGGATGGTTCCAGAATGGCATACAATGAGGGACATGTCAGATATACCAATCAACGAAAATTAATCCTTAACTAATCCTTAATAAATAAATCATTAATCCAAAGTTTTACATACTTTTTAAAGTTTGCAATTTTAGGTCTATCGTAAATTTTGTTATAAAGATTGTACATAGCTTAACGAAAGATACAATTAGCTAAACATTATTAAGATAAATACTTCATAGTTTAGATGCCCAAATAATTTATTACTGTATCGCATTGAATACCTTAGCAGATGGCATTAATATTTCAAAATCGTTGACCAAATTAAATAAAAAATATTTAGTTATGTCCATGCCTACATATTTACGTTTGAATTGAAAAGAACACCAATCATGCTTCTTTGTAGAATGGTTTTATTGCATGGCAAACTGTTCAGAATTAAAATAAGAATCCTTTATTTCTTCCGCCATTATGTTAGATGGAAGTTGTTGCAATTTAATACAAGCACTCTTTTACACTTATCTCAAGTTTTGTGCACCTATGCAAAGCTGTTTATTCAGAGATCTCCTGATGCATGTGCAGCTTGCAGATGCGCTTAAATGTGAGTTTTGGGATAGCTAAATTTTGC
The DNA here is from genome assembly GCA_030248195.1 of Trissonchulus latispiculum. Lineage (NCBI taxonomy): Eukaryota > Metazoa > Nematoda > Enoplea > Enoplida > Ironidae > Trissonchulus > Trissonchulus latispiculum. The sequence goes on along the minus strand of JASAND010027301.1, from coordinate 10,312 downwards.
TTTCTGTTTCAGGAGAAAAAGAACAATGGAACAAGACCAAATGCAGCACTGGGGCTTCTCAAGGCCTGCTGCAACTGAAATTATATGGAATAAAGATGGAGATGGGCATTTGGCTTGGTTCAGTTGAATGATTGAAATTGAAATTGAAATTGAAATGGCACGCAGAAAAGTCAGACACCCCAAACGTTTCCTGATACTTCTCCACCGGGACCCTTCCCGAATTCTGTGAATTCCAACAAGGGGGCTACCACTAGGACACCCCCAATCCAAGCGGATAGAACGACAAGTATGAACAATATGTACAATATTTTTATGTCAATGGCTTTGTAGTATCACTGTGCTATTGGTGAAATATGGTGGGGGTTATCCAAGGGATTTTTTCTTGGGCGGGGGGGGCAAGGGATTGGGGTATAATTTTATTGAATATGTGTAACAAAATAAAAGGCAATAATTTTGTAGAGTTTTTGTTAACGTTGGGTTTTGCAGATCGATGTAGATTTCAGAGCAGCATGAAATTCACTAAAATGTCAGATTTGCAATGCCGAAATTTTCTGATATTTTGGCCATTCCATTTCTTAATTTTTTCGGGATACTCGGACCCTGTTGAATGGCTATAGCCAATATTTTGTATGAATTGCCTTTCTGTAGTCGAGGTATTACTCTAGTATAAATTTGCAAACATTAAGAAATGTGATTTTGTTTGTTTTTTAGCTTCCATCCAAGCACTGGAACTTGGCCCCCCACCCATGGGCCTGCCCTAGTCCCTCCCCCAGCCCGACCCCCAGCCGGCAGCCTCTTTGCCGACGACGATGACGATGATGACGATTTATTTTTAACCCTAGCCCGGACCCCAGCCCCCAAAAATCCGGTGGCGCCCCCCAGAAACCGACACACCTACCCCCAAACAGGGGGAATTCAAATTGCTGTGACTCCTACTGAGTCTGTCAATAAGGCACCGGTTGTACCTAAAAATACTAGGTACGTATGAATGAGTTTTTGTGATATGAATTTTAAAAACTGTTTTTGCAAGAGTTTGTGTGATTTGGTTTGATGATTGGGAACACGATTTGGGCAGTTGGTTTGAAAAGAATATACTCTGCTATTATGTGTACACATTTTTTAAAAGTTATATTAAAAAATTTCAGTTTTCTGGTTACAGTTTTTTAGTGTTGTTTTTATTAAGTTTCAGTTCGGTGACTGAACCTGAAACCTGTACAAACCTGAAACCTGGTTTCAGTTTCAATTTCAGTGACTGAAACATCACTAGCTGTTAGTTATACAAACAGATTAGTGTTTGACACTTGTATTTAGTTGGACGCAGTTAATTTAAAAAAAATCAAAAAGCGAATCAAAAATCACAAAGTTGGAAATCTCAATCGAATCGCAGCTTGCTCAAAATGATTGAAATCTTTTCAAATTTGAGCGGTCGTAAATCGAACTGCATCGAAGCGTACATTCCGGAGCAGTAGTAAAACTGAACTGAATCCAATCGAAAGTAAAATCGTTGAATCAACACAACCCTACTATGTATCAGGCTTTGATAAAACCATTTTTGATGGATGACGCCCTACGGAAAACTGTGACTAGACAAAATTGATTTATGGCTTTTAGTTACAATTATATTTTAGTGTTTTAGCATTGTCCTATATTTTATGGTTCTTTTTGTGGGCCATTTGGAAGAGCGGTTGCAAGACGTTACGTGTAAGACGTTGTTTAGTTTTGTTTCGTTTTGTTTCAGACAGTCTGGTATTACGGCCACCACCGGCCCAGAAACAGTCCAATTTCTGGACGGGGCTATCCTATTTCCGCAGCAGTACCGTCAGGGGTACCTGAAGCCCCAAAGCCAACCATTCAAGCGCCAACGTCTACTGGTGCCATTTGAAAAACAGTCTGGAACAGATTACCTCAGTTTGGTAATCAACAATGAACTGCCAGAAACGACTGACCGAGTCAGAGCCCTAGTGAAGTTCGCGGACTTCTGCGGGCTGGACATGCCTTTCCTCCCGTCAGCAGTACACTGTACTCTAGAAGAGTACAGGAAAACAGACTTAGTCACAGCGGAGGAAAAGTTTGGCTACATTCTAAGGTACGAATTGCCGATTTTACGTTGTTGCATAATGTAATGCTCAGCCGTCGACATAGAAGTGGGGCCGGTTCCAATTTTGAAAACCGGTTCCTGTTCCGGTTCCAGGGTACCGGTTCTGGTTCCAGTTCTAGCTTCCGGTTCCAGGTTCCAAGTACAAAATGTACGCAATTACATGTAAAAAGTACGCAATGCTGGCTTCAACTTGAAGTACCATAGAAAATCTGGACAATTTTGGTCGTCGAATTAATAATTTAATTCAAGTGCGACCTTGGAAGTAGAGGTGGGGCCGGTTCCAATTTTCAAAACCGGTTACGGTTCCGGTTCTAGCTTCCGGTTCCCGGTTCCAAGTATAAAATTTGTAGTTACATGTTCAACATTATTTAACATTTGATGCAGGTCCCCTGCAAGGCTTGTACAATCAAAATGACAAAACAAAGCTGCAAAACAATTCGAATAAACGATAATAAACAATTGGGTCTTTGGATTTTAAACTTTGAATTAGCTTCGGTACAAATGCTGTTAGGATACACAGCACAACATTAAAACTTGTCTATAGCCTGATAATCGAGCAAACTGGTTCGACAATCAACCTTGCTATTATACTGGGTATCTAAAGACAGACAGTGCCTTCTCAACAGAATCTTGAAAACAGCAAACGCTTCATTCAGCTAAGCGCGCTAGAATTAAGATACTGGTGATAAAATTTTTATTATCTTAAAATTTCTTTGACAACAGTATCTAAACAAGCAAATGGTTTTCAAAAAATTTTGATGCAGTTATTTAAAAGTTTAGTTATTAGTTATTTAAAAAATTTAGTTATTTAAAAGCTGAAATCCAAATTGGAAAGAGGAACGTATATATATGTATATATATATATATATATATATTAAAATTTGGCGAGGAAATATACAGCTGCTTTATTATACAAAAATAGCTAGCATTGCATATCTCTACAGACGGTCGTTATATGATCTTTGATCGACTTTTGTCTCAGATGCCGAAGAGGTAGCTTAAAAATATAAAAATTACTCAACTTTCAAAAATTTCTACACCTGTAAAATTTAGTTTTTTCTTAAACAATGTGCTTCCATCTTGCGCCCTGATAGCACCACCTTCTATTTACCAAGATATGCCCGAAGATAGCTAATTTCCGATTACATCCCAACGGGGTCTACAAAGTACAAACCGTTTCTTTAATGAGGTTAATCTTCAAATATATAAGCAAAACTTGCTAAAGGCTTTATTCGGCGCTTTATCGTTCACGTCTGAACGAAAGTACCCTCTGTGCTTCAATTATAAATTGGAATTGTAGAATAAAAAATTTGAAAATTTGTTAAAATTAATTTAGACATTTGCAAAACTGTATTTGGTAGTACACAGAATAAGTTAACAAAATTTGATAAATCAGAAGAATGGAAACTCAAAATTACTAAATTCGAGAATAAAGGATTTCTTTAGAATAAAACTTTCTTAATTTTTAAAGCTTGTTCTAATTTAATTTTTATCTAAGCAGAAGTGTTAAGGTCACTAATGTTGATTCAAATTAACATTTGAAATTTCTTTTAATACCAAGCCTCAGCTTCAGCGAAAGCTGAAACGTGCCTCGATCACCTGAAAAGGGAAAGCGGAAAGTTAGTCTCACCAGCAGTGGAAGCTGAAGCTGTGCCGTTTCAAGTTTAGGCTCTGAATTTATTCTATGTAATTTCAGTTTCAATTCCAATAACTGTAGATTTATTTCACTTTTAGCCTGAAGCTCTTAATTATTATTAGTTTCATTCTCCATATTTGGGTTTCAGGTCTGAATTTGTTCAGTTTCAGCTCAAACTAGATTTTAAGTTTCAATCTTAAAAAGTCTAGTTTAATAAAGATAATATAAACAAATATGAATGGCAACTCTGTGAATTGCAACTACGAACTACGAAATCCAGCTTTTGGAAATTCTGAACTTGTAAAAAACTAGTTCAAGCCCAATTTTAAGCGTGGAATCGACTGGCTCCAAATTCTACCGGTTCCGGTTCCGGTTCCAACCGGTTCTAGTGGAACCGGTCACACCTCTAGTCGACAGCACCAGCTTTCCAACGGTCGGGTCCACTTTCAGCTCACCAACCTATATGCACCTAGGACCTCTAGCAAGGACAGAATTGATCTTGAGATCTTGAGCCTCCAGCATAAATTTCCCACAATTAACTTATATTTTACTAAACTTTGCGATTTCCCCATAGTTTGCACCAACATTTCTTGTTTTTACAAAAAAATCAAAATACAAGTTAATTTTTATAAAAACAATTAGCAATTTTAGTAAAAAATTTCAGGAAAGCGGGATTTTTTAATGTTTGTGCAAAACTACTTTTCCCGCTCATCTGTACCTTGACCATTCGGATGTAATCGGAAATTAGCTACCTTCGGGTATATCTTTTCAAAAAATAGTAAATAGAAGGTGGTGCTATCAGGACGCAAGATGGAAGCACATTGTCTTAGAAAAAATTAAATTTTACAGGCGTAGAAATCTTTGAAAGCTGAGTAATTTTGTTTAATTTGAGTAATCTGTTTTCAAGATTCTGTTCAGAAGGCACTGTATCTAAGTATAATCCTAGATACCCAATGTAATAGCACCATTGATTGTCGAAACAGTTTGCTCGATCATCCGATGCTGTGTATCCTAACAGCATTTGTACCGAAGCTAATTCAAAGTAAATCAAAAGTTTAAAATCCAAAGACCCAATTGTTTATTATCGCTTTATTCAAATTGTTTTGCAGCTTTGCTTTGTCATTTTGATTGTACAAGCCTTGCAGGGAACCTGCATCAAATGTTAAATAATGTTGAACATGTAACTACAAATTTTATACTTGGAACCGGGAACCGGAAGCTAGAACCGGAACCGTAACCGGTTTTGAAAATTGGAACCGGCCCCACCTCTACTTCCAAGGTCGCACTTGAATTAAATTATTAATTCGACGACCAAAATTGTCCAGATTTTCTATGGTACTTCAAGTTGAAGCCAGCATTGCTCTCCAACCGTTAGGAGCCACTAGAGCTAATGCCGTCAGTATTTTGTACAATATGTCTTCTCTTGCTGTGCCAAAGCGTAGATGTGGTCATCGAACCAAATTGAATTGAAATTGATATGCAAGAGACTTTGACACCCCATTAGTCGTTCCCGTAATGCAGTACTGTTGTAAAAGTTGTGTAACGGCTGTCGTCCAAGAATGTTGTATTCCCGTTATTTGAATCTTTTGTAGATGGCAGAATTCGGCGGTCCCGGGTCTGACAGTGAGCCAAGTAGAAGGCCTTGGCTTCAGAAAGGTGGTAAGCCAAGTTGATGGGGAAAGAACAAACTACATGGCGGCTCTACAATCAGACATTGCGAAGCCCGTGTTGTTGACACTGAAATCAGTGTTCAATTTCAAAGAGCGGGAGCCAGCCGTTAGTCGAACCAGTTTCGATGGCACTGAAATCTTGAAAGAGTGCACCCATTTTTTATTTAAAGAATAATCACGGACTGAAAGAACTCTGAACTTGTTTGCAAACTAATGCTGTGAACTAAAGAAACAAAAAGAGTGTCGGTAACTTTAAATACGTACAGTTACAGTACCGTTCAGAATGGAGTTGAAGCCACGGCTTCACTCTTTTTCTTACCAACCTGAACTAGCTAGTATGAACTAGGCGCACACAGTTGTCGGAAGAGACTCCCAAAAAGACAGTCGTTAAGAGCTAGAAGCGAAAACGTGTTTTATAACTTCTAAAACACTAAATTGATAAATGGTTGTTGATGATGCGAAGGTATTTGGCGTCAAAAGCAAAAAAGGCTAAAGACTAAGTATTCATAATGGCAAAAGAAAAAAGAAAGCAGCTGTTGAAACATAATAAGCGCCGAGATTTTGAGAAAAAATGGATTGAGTGTGGTAAAAAAGAAATATATTGTATTGTATTGTATTGTATTAATTCAACAAACAAAACAAATATTAGCAAGAGTACATAATTATAAGAGTTTGCCGCTAGGCAAGCTCTATGTTGTCAGAGCAAAAACTATGCTCTGCACGCTAACGGGCCACCCCCCCCCGCAAATCAAACTCTAGTGACCCCCTCCCCCCCCCCGCCTAGTCGAAACGGGGTACGCTCACTCGCTCTATGTTTATGTGCTTAAGCTCGAAAACACAAGCAGTGCGTGCGCGAATTTTGTGCTTGCTTCGAGCTTTAGAACATAAACATAGCGCTCAAAATTCTTTGAAGTGATGGGTCTGATTTGCGGGGGGGGAGTGGGCCGTTAGCTAGGAGAGCATAGTTTTTGCTCTGATAACATAGAGTGTGCCTAGTGGCACAATCTTATATTATGTACTCTTGATATTAGTAACAAACAAGTGCAACATTTCTGCACTGCATATGTAAAACCTCGTGCTTGTTATGTCAGACAACCTATATTTTTGTTTTAATTTTGTTTTCGGCTAGTTATTTTCAAAATAAGAATCCTGTAAAATGCGGAGAATTAAGTAAGGCGGGTTACGGTAGCTAAAGCAGGAAAGAAAAAGTAAGCCGGTAGCTAACTAGGGAAAGAAATTTAACTACAGCTGGCACGATCGGGTTACTGTAAAAAGGAGAAAATTAAAGAAAGAAAGAAAGAGTAAAAAACGGTAGTGATCACCATTACTACTGGTGTTGAAAGACTGAAAAATTGAAAATATTCAAAAAATTTCAGTCTTCAAAAATTATGATCACTGTCGCCCTTGCATACTCAGTTTGCGTTATCAGCGTATTGAGTAATAACCTGTAGAGTAAACATGTAAACCAGTGAAAACGACACGTTTCATTTGTATTGACTACTAGTCTAACTTATAATCCGAAATCACCGGTAAAAACTACCAACGATGTCCTGTAAAAATTACATGACTTAAGGGGGGCTACGAATTTTACTAAAAGCTCGATGTTGGAAAAGCTAGCTAGTCTTTTGCCATGTAATCGTATTAGGTTTGGTACAAAATAGTTTAGTTTGAAAGAATTTCATGTAGCGTAGCTTCCTGTGGACCTTCCGCAAGTTGGTGTTGCCTTTCCGAAACTCGACATGACACATACAAACTTCGCTGTACCAAGATGTGCAGGAAGTCAGATATCCGGATTCGGATTTTCGGATATTCTTTCATATTCGGATTAAGCAGGTCAAAAGGCCGCTATAAACACTTTTTCGGCAAAATCGGAGACAAAAAATTTTTGACCCCATTATTACTGCGCTTAGCTACATAGCTATTTAGGCTTAAAAATAAAGGTTATTTCTTAACAAAAAGTAAGCTAGCACACTAAATGGAAAACCAAATCTCTTGAAACTTAGCCACAATTTACCCAAAATTGGAGCCTAATAACTGGTAAAAAGTTGGGGTAGGCTAGGGGCTGCCTATTTTATTAGATCGAAAACTGCCCTCGGTTACATCGCAACTTTTTGCCAAATTTCAAACTTTGACCTGTTATTGCTGCAGAAGGAATCAACGCTCGAAAGCCGGAATTTTAAATTAGTACTAGTAACTGTTGGAAGTCGTGGTAAAAAGTTTCAGAATCGGTCAAACCGTTAATCCACCAGAGCTGAAAAAAGTTTTTTGAAAAACCATTTTTCGCACCAAAATTTATACTTTGGCGTCTTGCCAAAACGGTGTATATGAGATATATTGTTGCCCATCCTAAACTTTTTTAATTTGATATGTTGGCTAACGCTGGGCAAAAAAGTAGCTCTCTCCGACGATGTCGTGCCAACCCGTTCGTAGCCTCCTCCTTAACCTGTATTTTCTTCAAAAGCTTTTGTATTTATCATCTACAAGAGTGATTCCTGTAGTTTCTACTGGAGTATTTCTAAGAGTGAACCAATTATTTTTTGCTGAAGGTTCTTGCAAAAGTCGCAATATAATTGTGTAGTAGAATTTAAATTTCTCAATTAAATTTTCTATCCAATCCAGCATAAGTTCCAGCAGCTGAATCGCGGAAGTTAATTTTAGTAAATTATGTAACCTGAAATTGTAATTTGAACCCCTAATATAAGCCAAGATTCGGATTCATAATACGGGGACAGATTGTACGTGAATTATCAAGTAATAATTACATGCTCTGTTAAGATTGCATGCTACGCTAGCCTGCATAAGTCTCGACGCATATTTATCAAGAAAATTGAGTGTGAGGGCCCGGGCCGGGCAAATATAAGAGACCTGCTGCGCTGAGGCAGCAGGAAAAACTGGCAATTTGAGATTCTTTCATAGTTTACAGAAGCAATAGTTGGATGAAATGTTATCGATTTGATCAACATAGTGTTTAGAATATTTAAAGCAAAGAACGAAAATTATGTCCTGGTACGAATATCTAATCTCCTCTATCCAAAGAAGTCATTTCCTAACAACTTTGTTTTCGGTACTCTTATTTTCAGAAATGAAAGAAAAAAGTCAAGAAATTTGTCAAACAAAGAAAAGTCAAGTCTCCAGATTGAAGCTGAAGCTGTAGCTCCAGGCTTCTGACTTAAGGACGGGGGTCGCTTTGGGTCAAAATCGATAGTCACGGATTTCGCTCATTTTCAAATGTAATATGCCCCCATATGTTCTCAAAAACAAGACAGAATATGAGAGTCCGAAACCAAACGTTGACAGAGATATTCAGGTTCAAAGATGGAAAACTTGAAAATCTCTTTAATTTGCTCTCCAAGGTCATGTGGAGACAGAACGGCAGTGAAATTGGGGTTGACTAATATGGCAAATTAATGCTTTTCGATGGCAAATATTTCAGTGCTAAAACGAATCCGGGATAGCCAGTCAGTTGTTCGCAATGCGATCTTCAATCGTGATTTCTTCTTACTCTCGTCTAAATTCGTAGGTCAGATAGCTAATATTCATGATTCGTTAGGTTCGGAGAATTCGCTGTGCAGTTGGTTGAATTGTCCTATTGGGAAAAGTTGCTCCGGTAGTAGTTGGAAAGTTGCGCGGGGATAGTGTTAAGTTTAGTGCTTGCTGTTAGTATAAAATATCTTGTGAGTTTGTTTAACTAGAATTTTGTATTTTCTTACTTTGCTGTCTCATTGAGTGTGCTTAAAATTAATAAACCGTTGTAATAATTTTCTTTGTGCTCGAGTTGGTCAGGATCGTCCATTGCTCCAATATCGCACACCACGGTATTTCACTTGTAATATAGGATACTAACTCAATAATAAAGTAGTCAACAATATTTTACTAAGTCTCGTAGAGTCAAACTTCACACTGGCTACTACATGCCTTGAAAATATATTTTACTTTGTTATGGATAGCCGCCGAAAACCAGCACTGGTCGGCGTCGCGAGCACAAAAAATTGGACCGGGGCCGGCGGGCAACACTACCTATGAGAACAGGTTGAGATTAATGTTTTTATTCGAGAGTGCTGGCCTTTCCCACTTTTCGTGAGATGTGGCACGTTGTGGGGAAACGAGCCGGTTTCCTTCCCTGCTCTAGCTTGTATTGTCGAGCTAAGTGATTAAAGCTAAGGCACGAACACTATAGGATTCAAATAAGCCCGCAAATGTTAATGTAGGCAGTGTTCGAAGCCGGCCGGGGTTTCACCGGCCGGCCGGCTGCCGGCTGGAGAGTCCCCGGCTGGACCCTTCGGCTCCCCGTAGTAAGCCCGTAGGAGGGCCTGCCGGCCTGGACCAGTTTGTAGTGCAGCTATTATGACTGCTAAGATATTAATTTTCGGGTGTTGTATTAGAAAAATGCAGTTGTACGTGTACACCGAATGCAGAAACCAGACAAAAACCAGATTTGTAGTTCATTTTAAACTTAGATGGTAGATGGTCTAGATTATAAATTTCTGACTGTTTATTTGCATCCCAGCCGACGGCCGGCCGGCGAGCGAAAGTAGTCGGCAGGCCGGCCGGCCTCAAACACTGTGTAGGGATGTTTCAGTCCAAGCCAAGCAGATGTACGATTATTGGACCAAATCAGACAACCCGAGATATTCGTAGCCACACTCAGTGCAGCCAGCAATGCCTGCCAACACGAGTTCCCTCCCCCCGCATACCGAGGGTGACTTAGGGTCTTTTCAAGAAAGGATGGAGTACAGTTAAAGTTAACTCAATCTTTTTCATGAAAGAGTTAAAGGAGGGAAAGTAATGCTTGAGTGGAGTTAAAATGGTTAATTTTAACTCTATTCTACCTTTTCTTGAAAAGGTCCTAAGATGGCTGAAATCTAAGCCTAAAGATAGGATAGTAGGAAAGTCCGCTTTACAAAATTA